>CAJNJA010011420.1:0-17097 GCA_905231915.1 Symbiodinium necroappetens | reverse complement strand
CCTCTGCGAAGTTCGACGGGGCACAGAACCGAAAGCTCATGCTGCGTGAGCTGGAGAAAAGAGCACCCTGAATTTCTTGACCTGCTGACCTAGTCCAAACGCGGTGTGTCCGATCCCTACTAGCAAGAGACGGAGCAGCACTGACGTAGCAGCCAGAACTGAGAATAGATATCCGCCCTAAACTAAACCCTAGAGCCCTTTAGAGCTTGCAGCCTAAAGCCGAAGCCACGCTTCTAGGGTCAAGAGTTGCCAAAGGCCCCNNCCCCCCCCCCCCCCTGCAACTGTCGGCTGATTATTCAGACGCCTAAACCTTAACCAAAGCAGTTCCACGCGTGAAACCCCGCAGGAGTTCTCCATAAGCCTGGAAGCCGAGGTGTTCAAAGAATCGAATACGAATACAAGGTTGATTAGTACTTCGTATCTTGTTCTATATGGAAACGCTTGTATGGCTACAGCCTATAGCATCGTCGGATCCCTACAGCGGCCCTGGCCCATCCCCGGTCTTCAGTTGTTCCGCTACACGAGCGATCGGGGATTTTGTAGGCGGGGTTGCGTCTATGCTGCATGCTGACTACCAAGGAAAACGGCCTTTAGCTTGGACAGACGTATGGTTGAAATTCAATGCCGGATATCGGAAGACCATTTTTTGAGGTTTTTAGTTGTTCGTGGTAAGAAGTGTAGTCAACTGAACGTGGCTTACAGTAGAAGCCCAAAAGTTNNTAAGGGTAATGTATAGGGAATCCCAGCCCTATTTGGCCTTAATCCGGTTTCCAACTTTGTGGGGTTTACTATAGCTAAGTTTAAGCTTGGTCGAGCAGGTATCATCGAGGGACCTGCCTGCACGGGCACCGGAAACATTCCTGCGGGCCCCGCTCCTCTGGCGCAGTTGGTGTGAGCAGCGTAGCGAAAAAACCCTAAACCCCGAAGCCCCTAAACCCCTAAACCCTGAACCGTAGCCTTGCGAGAGAGAAAAAATCGTTAAGGTTTAGGGCTGTGGCTTTCCGATTGTCCTTCACAACTTAAGCATGATGGAACTAGGCCCCAAAAGGCCATGCTTATAGTATGGCCCTATAGAGGCCTATTTCCATAATGGTAGTATATACAGAGCCCCCGGGCAAGCTTCACCAGAATGTCAGTAAGCCCAAAAGCTTATTCCGAAGAAAGAGTCTGAGGTCGACCGCTTCAAAAGCTTACAGCCATTGCAAGTTGGGAGGGGTTATTGCTGAGGTCTGCTATGGCGGTTCCATCCTCACTGAGACCTTCTCCGTCCATGTGATCAGCCATGACGGCGATGCTGCTTGGCAATGTCTTACAGAGGTTCTTGGGTTTGAGCTACAGCAATCCCCAGAATCCATCTTACGAACGCTGCGATCCGTCCAAGTACCCGGCTGAGGATAAGGGCTGGAGTTTGTCAAGCTCAAGCAGCGGCTTGCCAAGACCCTCGCAGTTGGTTCTGGTTATATACCCTGCCTTCCTGTCACAAGATCCTACCCGTAAACTCAGTTATCCAAAATGCCGCACTACAATCGCATGCCTGGCAAACCATGCAAGAGCTGAAGCTCAGCGTTTGCCTTAGACTGCAGAAGGCGTGGACCCGAGAAGGAGGGGGTGAAGGTAGGTGTGATGAGCTTGTTTCTTACATGACGGCTGCTATTATTGCTATTGGGAATTCCGCCAGCTACCTCCCCGGAAGAAGACGAAAGCTTGCTTTGGCCAAGGTTGGCATTGTGGACATGAAGGCCCGTGGGGCTCGTGCTATAGAGTTCCTTGAACGAAGGGCTTCCCAAACGTTGTTACTCGCTGCGTGATTTTGTGTAGGTCCTAAACCCTAAGCCCTTTAAGCCAGGCCCTCCTCTTGAAGGCTTAGACCCCAAAAGCTCAAAAGCTGAAAAAGCAATGGGGGGCTACGTGACGCTCCAGCACGGGACATTGATATCGATGTGCTTTCGCCGGCACTATGACTACGAGGTATCCTCACTAAAAATTCATCCCGAAGTCCCTAAATCCCCAACGCCGAAGCCCCGATTAGGGTATCTTTAGGGCCCATGGCCTCGACACCCCTCAACGCCCGACCCCCCTAAACCTTCGACCCTATACTATCCCAAAAGCCCGGAGCCCGACACGCCTTGAGCTCCTCCGAAAGTTTAGGGTTTAGGGCCGTTTAGGGTCTAGGGGAAAGTCGACGACACCCAACGCCTAGCATTTGGGAGGCAATCTGACCTTGATTTGATGCAATTACAGTCCCTCGCCCCTCGCCCCTCAATGAACCATGCACCTATTCCTAGTAATGGCCCGTACCCTTAACTACGGAAGATTCCTAGAACCATACTGATGGAAGCAGCAGTCTAAACCCTAAACCTTGAAAATGAAGGTTTGAACAACAATCTTAGGAACCCCTAAACCCGAAACCCTAAAACCTAAGCCCGAACACGATGCATGAAAGACCGTGGGCCGTAGGCCGTGGGGCCCCAGTCTGCCGAATGTGAGGGAGCCCAGCCACTAGGCTGGAATTCGGGTTCAAGGGTTTAGGCTATAGGATTCTGGGGTTTAGGGTTTTGTTCGACCCGAGTGTTCAGCGTAGTAGCTGAAGGTTTTTGGTACATTTAAGGCTTTCTGGCATTATATAACACCCTGTATGATTGATTTTTGTATGACAATCTGGGAAAGTAAGCTACAGGGTTCAAGAGTCGGTTGCCTGAGACCCACAACAGAACCCTAGCTCTTGATATGATGCTACGACCCAGACCCACTACTGTGTAGGAATTGACACTCTGTGTGTGTGTGTGTGTTCGCTCGCCTGCAGTGTGTTTATACTGCCTTGCAGTACAAGCACGATGCAGCTAGTCACATGTCCCCCCTTGATCACATTTCTCGACTAAGGTTCCAGAACGACAACAACGTGATCAGCATCGAGAATGACCACGGCTGCAATTTGGCTCTCAAGTTTTAGGCATTTGGGTGGCGGCGGTCTGGGTTTCTGACCTAGACAGTGTCCATACCCGCAGCCTATATGTCTCCAACTTAGTTTTTTGTTTGATCAAGGTAAGCAACAAAGGACATGTATTGGAGTCTATTGGGAGGGTCTGGAAGTTTAGCCGAGTCAGGCTGCTACAACTTTTGTGAATAATCAGCACTTTCACTTGTGCCAGTAACCTTGTCAACGCGGGCTACTTGAACGTTCAACCATGTGAATCAAACATATGTCCATCAAGATCCTGGTAGCGGGAAATCAAAAGGCTGACTTGCCGAAGTGTGGCAAGGTTTGCAGGGCTGCGGTGCTTCGATGATGTGAGGATTGCCTGAATAGCAGTAGTGCTGCAACAGGCAGGGGCGCCGTGGCAGGCTGCCACATGATGACGCTGTGACATTGTCGATGTTGCAATACCCAACCTTTGAGGTTTCTGGGGGGTTCTTAGATTAAGCCCTACTCTAGTCATCAACTTAGCTACAGGTTGGTTGAAGAAGGTTGTCTTGTTATTCCGAAGCCGCCGCAACGCTAGCTCCCCCGTCACATTGCAGCCTCAGGTTGCAAGGGTTGAGGATTGATCGAGGGTTTACGGTTTCGGAAGCTTATAATAAGCATGTATGCCTCGTCCTCACGCAAGCCTGCATGAATGCTGTACACACCAGGTGGCTTGACGAACTATGAGTACTCTGTGGAGTATTGCCCGGATCAGGACGGATGTCAGTCCACATGTCTCCCGTTTACAGGGATTTAGTATGGGTCGCCGTCAGGATGGACACAGAACTGTCTCTTAGACGCAACGTTTTGGATGAAGGCTCACTTCTGCCGACATTGTAGTAATACGCTTCTTCGCTCAAGCGGCACCGTCAAGGCCCGACGTTCGAGCCGAGACTTTGTAATGTCTCATAGCCTCAGATCCGAGGTTGAAAGTTTACCTTGCCCTATATATCCCTCACAAGCCCCAAAACCCCAGATCCCTGCCCATCTCACGATGACACCCTTGATCCGATCCTGTTAGTAGCCCGGTGCAAACGTGTGCGAAACTGTCTGCACAAGCTCAAATTCCCAAAGCTCGACACCCTGCACGCCAAACCCAAAGCCACATTCTCTCACAGGATATGTTCATGATCGACACTGAAGCCCCACCCCTGCTAGTATGTCCCTATGTACTCCCTATTCCTGTAGGATCATCTCATCATCAACCTGGTGAAGCCTTACAGCGTCCGCGTGGTGCTTGATAGCCAAACCTGCCCTGCTGCCGGTGAGGCACCGGCCCCAGTGTTTCAGGGCTTTGTGGGGCTGTTTCATAAGGTGGCTAAACATAGTTAAAAAGCACAGATACTCTTTGAGTGCAGGGGCTTGGCAAGGGTCTTATTGAAGTTTGTGTGACTGTGGGGCGTACAAGCTTTGCATGTACAGGTCTTTCAGGATTTCAGAGCTCACGGTTCTGGTGTTAAAAGGGATTGGAATGTGGGACTTATGTTTGGGATTTAGGACTTTTGGTGAAGGGTTTTCTGTTCGTTTTTCTTGGCCCAGGGGGTGCTTTTGGGTTCTGCCTTGGGAGCTATCACCCTCAACCCTGGCGGGCCGAGTGCGAGCGCCGAAACCCTGGCTGTCTTGAACTTGCATTGGTTTCACTTCTCAGCAGACCTCGAACCACATGCCTCGCCTGGATTGTCCGAGTGAGCGCCGAATGCCTAAGCCGTTTGGGGGTTTTGGGCTTGCCTCTAGTCTCCATTGTAGTTCCTTTTTGGGGTTGCCTTTTAGGATCCTTACTATAAACTTGGTTAAACCAAAAAAAGAACTACAATGGAGACTATAGGTAGGCTTGACTTGAGGGTTGAGGATTCCGCCCGAAGTCTTTTGAGACGGCTCGGTTCTAGCCTAAGGAAAAGCCAGGGCTTATAGGGTTTGGGGGTTCAGGGCTTAGGGCTTAGGGTTTCGGATTTAGGGGTTTGGGGCTTAGGGCTTTAGGATTCTAGGGTTTGTGGGTTTCGGGTTTTGGGGCGTAGGGTTTGGAATCGACGGCTCCTGGTTTGGGGTTCTGGGCTCTGAGTAGTGTTCCCTATCTTGCGCGTAGTGGTAGTTCGGTGGTTGTGGTAGCTGTCGTCGCATCGCTTCCCGACCCCCACACCATCAACCCTAACCTGTAAACCGTATCCAGAGTCTCTACCCATAGGCTCCATCGCAGTTCCTTTTGGGGATTACCTTATAGGATCCTAACTATATTATACTATATTATAGTATATTCTATTATATTATAAACCACAAAAGGAACTACCATGGAGCCTATGGGTAGAGTCTTGAGAATAGCTTTCCCCGGAAACCTGCACCGTGCGGTCAGAGCCCAGTCCTCCAAAGTTAGACCCTAATATTTAGGGTTTAAGGGTTTTGGGGTTTAAGGTTCAGATATCTCCAAGTCCACGTGCAGTCTTTGAGACAGGGCGCTGTCGAGAAAAGGGCCCCGAATAGTCCATAAGTGATACCCTAAGCACTAGTACCCTTACCAAGAATGCCCCAAACAAAGCGCTAGGGTCCTAACTTTGACGAAAGTTCCTGGACAGGCACCCGTATTACACCCTTATTGTATAGCAAGGGTTCGTTGCAATGCTAACCGGGCGAGAAGAACCCGGTGTTGTAGGGGTCGGAATAAATATTTAGAGCACAAATCTCCCATTCTAGTGCCTGATATATAACTCTAACTCTAGTTTCGAACACTCCCAACACCCTATTCTGAACCCTAAACCCTCTGAACCCTAAACCCTGCAATGCGGGCTCGTCCTAGCAAGGTGGGAGGCAAAAAGAAACCCAAAACCCGAAGCCTTAAATCCTAAACCCTCAAAACCCTAAAAAGGCCCCGATATGGCATCTCGAGCCGAGGTCTGAGCCCTTGTCGTCAAGATTCCGGCTTGCTGATCAGATCTTTGCACGTTGTGGCCGCACCCCTGTCTCCCTTGTGGTGGTCCGGATTTATGGGTTTTTGGGTTAAAGTTGAGGGTTACGGTATTAAGTCGGTAGGTTTTAGGGTTCCGGTTTGGGGTTTAGGTTTTTTTACTATACTGGTTCCCAGGGGTTTGTTCGTGGGGCCTTTCATAAGGACTACTCTTGCATGGTCCACTAGCTTAGTGATTAGGGCTTGCAGGGTGTTTTTATGGTTTAGGACTTGTAGGGTATTTGACGGCAGCAGTGCAGAAGCACAGCATTGACACCAACAACACTTTATAATGGGGGTACTGATATTTCTTTGAACTGGATCTTGCTCTGGCCTCCAAATCCAGCGACGTTTATCAAGGTTTAAGCAGCCCTGCGCGAGTAAGGCAAAAGCCACAATCTCTGGCACTTGTTTTGAACTGCTTGGGGCTAAGTAACTCTCCATGTTGCCCTTAAACGCCCACATGTGCATGAGCAAACACCCGTCAGCCGTGGCACAGTATAAGTTATCCTCTGTCGCCGTAAGCATCACGAAGTGCCCTAGCGCATGTCCTAGGCTTAAGCGCTTTCCAGATTGCATAAGTGCAGGACACTGATATCACAAAACAAACAGGCCGGCGGTCAGATACCTGTGTGGCGAATCTTGCAGATTTTGTCGCTGGCTGCGCCCTTGACTGTTCCATGCCGAAGCCCCGTGCTCTTCTTCATCTTAGGGTTCAGGGACTAGGGTAGGGTTTAGGGGAATCATATACGAGCTATGGATTATTGCGATAGCTTTCAGGCCCTCAGGTCTGAAACGTACAGCTTTTTTGGTCCAACTTTAGAGTTGGGGACTAAATACATTGGTTTCTGGGTCGGGGCTTGGGACTTGGTTGTTAGTCAGTTATTTTTAGCTTGCTTGCGTGTGTTTTTTCTGGTTGCTCGGTTGATGGAGTTTGCCCGCAAACCGAAAAGCCCTAAGCCCTAAACCCCTAAACCCTACACCGAAAAGCCCTAAGTGCTTCCTTAGATGCTCGGTTTATGGCCCTGCTGTTCTGAACCGGAGATTTGGAATTCCAACTCCTCCTCCCGGGCTCTGAAGAGCTGAGTTGGTGCGCTTTGGGGTTGTGGGTTTTGGGCTGTCCAATTTATTCCTGAGACCCAGCAGTACTGCAAGTTCGAAAAAAATGGCTCATGAACTGGGTGGACTCCAGGTTTAGGGTGTAGGGCCTGGGGTTGGGGGATAGGTTGCAATTCACCCTTTTTTGGGGCAACAAGTCTCAGCGCAGCCAGCGTAATGGCTCTTTAGGGCCAGAAGCAATGTCTTGCTGGCCTCTGCATCAAGAGAACAGACTTTTTTCGGGGTCTCTGAGATGTGGCAATACCGTGCCGTAAGTATGGTTTAGGGTTGTGGGGTTTCTGAGAACCCTAAACCGTCGTTTAATTCACAAACCCCCAAACCCTTATATAACCGTATATGCGGCCATAAACGCCAATGCTGTAAACCATAAGCCAAGAGCGGTGAAATCAGGAACAGGCATCGAATCAAGTCGAATGAGTGTTTCAGGGTTGGGGTGTTCCGGCCTCTTTACCTCTCCACTCTCACCCAGACTCTTTGTGATGTTTTGCCTAAATTATGGCCTTAATGCCTTAGTAGTGGGTTTTTGGGGTTCATATGTATTTATGGGCGTAATTGGAGCAGGGTTTTTGGGAGTGCATGATAGTATGTATGGCTATTGAATATGCCATAATAAGGGGTCTTGACTAAATCATTCCGACCCTCGCAGTAGCTGCTTGAAAGTTCTCCTTGCTCTTCTTGACTCTTTTCGGCTGGCTGTCAAGTTTTAGGGTTTTGGGTTTTCTGTGCTTCTTTTGCTCACCGTCACGAGGCCACAAGTGTAACTTTCAGCCAGGAATACGTATGGTTGAGCTGGCGGTCAGTAAGATGCGGGGTCCAGGCGCCACACCCGGTGGCCAGGTCATGAAAAGGCAACAGACTTCTTGCTGTGCAGTGCAGCGGGCCCATGTCAATTTTCCGAAACAGGCCTATAGCTAAGGAGTTTAAGTGCCCTGTCTGTATGTAAGTATGCATGCATGTATTTATACATTCTGTACACATGCATGTACATGTATTTATTACGTATGGTCCACACAATTGGTAGTAGAGCCTGTGGAAGGCGAATGTTGTCTTTTTGTTAACTTTGCTGGAGACTGCGGCAGAACCTGATAGACTATTGGGGAGTGTTTAGTTGAGAGGCGTCCTTGTCGGGGGGGGGGGGGGTCCTTATGGACTTATGGGATAGACGTAATAAAGAATCCTAAACCCTAAACTCTAAGAAGACCAGGTTTCAGATCAGTCTTCCTTGATGCGACCTTAGCCGCCGCGTACATCTCTGCATGCCGCAATTCGCTCTTGCGATCGCAGGGGCCTTGTGTCAACCATACTGCTTGCCTTGGCCACTGAGGCACAGGACCTGTTCTCGCTTCTTACGTTGTTTCCACAGAGTGATGACACATCAGGTTGTGATCATATCATGTACGGAAGCTCCAAATAACGCCGAATTCTTGAACCCCAAGCCCTTAAGTTAAGTCCAACGAACCGCAGAGCCGTTTAGTACGTAGGCTCTGTGCACAACAGCAAGCGGCAAAGGCTCCCGGGGTTGAGGGTACTGCATCTTTCGCTCTTTTTTTGGCTGACAAAGTTTGTCGGATGACGGGTCGTAAGCTCGTCTCCATAAATGAGTTGACTACATTGTAGCTATAAGGCGATGTGTTGAATCTGCCGTCTGTTGCTATCTTGGAAGTATGAGTTCTTAGGTCCGATAAGCCCAATAATTAACCTACGAGCCTGAACCCCAAGCCTTAAACCTCTCCCTAAACCCTAAACACTTCCTATGTAGGAGGGAAAATACCTCTTCCAGCCTGAAAACTCTCAACCTGTCTCGGGCTTCAAGGGAAGCACGTGGCCGTGGCCAGAAGCCGTGTAATGCCGAGTCCGCAGCCTGAAATGGCTGGAAGATTCCGCACCAAGACAAGAAGAGAAGGTCTTTGGGCTGGTCGTTCAAGGGTTTCGAGGGTTTTGCGTTGAGGGTTTAGGGAGCTGCGCTGAAACCGCAAGCCTTACACTTAAACCCTCAAAGCCCAAGATACGAAGAAGCTTCGGTAAGGCGGGGATCAGCTTCAGCAAGAGGGTGCTTTCTGGGCTTGCTGAGAGAATCAACTTGTTTCTGGCTTAGATTAGCCCTAAACCATTCATTGATCGGTCAACGCTGAATCAGCCCTTAACCCCTTTGAGAGCTTCCAGAACGACCCGAGAGTCCGCGGAGGACTCGCGCAACAATCTTGGAGCAACCTGGGCTTCAGGTATTCAACACAAGAAGCCCTCGTGTGGGTAATTCTCTAAATTAGGGTCCCTTTTGGGTTCCTTTTTATAAGGGTGCCGTACTATATTGGGGACTTAATCAAAAAGGGACCCTATTTAGAGAACTACTCATGTACCGTCCTCGGACCTGCATGGGAGCCGACCCTAAGTCCATCACTAGGGCTCTCAGGCATCTCGATCAAGGATGGTGCAGGTACTTTCAGCTGAGCCGTAAACCTGCTCTGCTGACTATGCGTGCGTTCAATCTTGTATCACCGCTATCAGCAGCACAACATAAATGACATAAATTGTAGTAAGCTGACTCCTGCAGACCTCATCGGTTCCAGAAGTTACGAGTACTTGGTTTCAATGGACCCTAAACTTGGACCATCCTTTACACCCCGCATCTCATGGTTTATGTGTCGGGGGTATAGTGTAGCGAGTGTAATTTTAAATGAGGGCCTCATATTACCAATTCCTAATTGTTGAGACTTTGTATTGCAGCTCAAGCGTGCGACGATCTTTTGGCTTCAGCATTTTCGCAGCGACGTGGAGCAAGCAGAAGCGAGTTTTGGACGCTTCGCTATCAATTGGTTGCCGGTGGTGGTAATTGTAGATGTTTTCGGGTGACCAAGGTCTATGATTTTGTTTTTACGAGAAGTCAGAGAGACGTGGGGGCTGCCGCAAAGGCATGACACCTCAGGAATGGAAACACACCCTCAACAGTGGGATCGTCTTACAGTTGCAAGTTGGCAGGGTCCCACGACGGTTGGAACCCCAATAAACCTCTAGTAAACCTCTTGGATTTTCAGGCGATATCTCTCAGTCTACCATCAGCTTGAACATGTAAATCCTCAGCGCATCCCGAAGCCGAGATATGAATCCGGCACCGAACCCTGGGGGAATACAACAAACCACTTCGGAAAGCGTTTGGGACTCAAGGGTTTTGGGTTTACTTCTGGCCCAAAAGGCTTACCTTCCAAAGGATATATACAAAGACATACTAAGAGACACACACACACACACGGTGTTGTCGGCTGCAGGTTGGGTTGGCAAATCCGAGTTCAAGGCATGTAGGCAGCTCTGTAGGTCGAGCTGTAGAAACCCTTGCCTGAAGAATTGCCGGTACATATCCGTACCGAATGATTAGGGCCTCGATTTTGGACCGACTGAATGAGTAGCAATGCGATTCCTCAGGGTTCCGGATTGTGATGATAGCAGCTGTATAGTTTACGTTAGACGCTTACTATTCTCATGATGGAGGCCCCTCTAGTGCATCCTTCCTTGTGAGGACCGTTGCGACAACATGGCTCTTCGCGCGTTCCTTGCCCTGTCCCTCCCTCTGCCTCTTGCCATGTTAGTCAAGCTGAAGCCCCTAAGGCTTCTGAATAAGCGGAGGTTCAGGGTTTAGGGTTTAGGTTTAGGGTTTAGGGTTCCCCCCTAAAGTCCGTACATACTTGCAGACTTATACTAAAATATGCTCCCCGAAGCTCTTTTCTCACCCTATAGTTGTTTTTTTGTTCCGAAGCATGAGCTTAACTCGAGTCACGGTGGGTTATGCACTTGGCTCCAATCAGAGAGTTTGGGGTTCAGGGTTCCTGGTTCCCAGCTGTGGGAGTCGAAGCCGTGGGCCCTTCAGAGTTGTCGCCGAAATAGATGCTCATATGTAGGAGCTGAGGCCAAGATCCATTTGGTGGTCGAGGGCTTCAGCTCTAGAACATAGGCCTTCCCTTCGAACGGGTTCCTCCTCCGTTAGGCCATTAGGCACCAAGTTGCTCTGAAGCGAGGCTTATGTCGGCCTCTTCATCAGCACATGTTGCAGTTCTGCAGCCATCAGCGGCAGCACGTGAAACCAAGCCGAAAGACTTCAAATCGCCATGGCTAGAAGAGCAAAATTCCACACCTCACCCAATCTTAGTACCTGCGGCTCAAAACCCCAATACTTGCCGGGAATCCTCTCTTTCCCGCAAACCCTAACACTACCCTGAACCCTAAACCCCTTAAGCCCTAAACCCTATAAGCCTTATGCCCGAAAGGCCTTAAACCCTGAACCCTAAACCCAATATCCTAGACATGCTACATTTTCCTGAACCCATCCTAGACCTTTAACCCCATTTCTCGATGCAAGGCTGGCCCTCGCCAAGGCCTCCCTGCGCGGAGGCTTCCGGCAAGCATCAGTAATGTAGGGGCCTAAATAGTTGGAATCGGATTTTGGAGGCTCCCTGCGATAATACTAGTAACAGTATAATATACCCCCAAACCCTATTCTGATTATTAAGGCCCCCATATTAGGTCTGGGACGAGTTGGGTTTGGGGCTATATTGCGGGATTTATGCCTCTGTATGCTTAAGCTGCAGTTTCAATTCAAGCCTGTACGTTTCGGGTTGTTTTCAATCGTGCATGTATCCGCTTGTAGAGCCCCATGTTCGATGCATGCAGGTATGCGTGAGGTAAACTTGTGTGACTTACGTGTGTTCGTTTTTCCGAGACCGCTAGCCAGTGAATTCTCTAGCAAAGGCATATACGCGCGTTTGCAAGAGCCCACGTCGTTCTCAGGGTGGAGGGCTCAAGGATTCAGAAGTTTTGGGTCTGTGGAAGTCCTACAGAACATGCGTGTCCTACATCCTGCGACCTAGTTGCCCCAGGGGTCCTTGTTTGTTCTTTAAAACCACACCAGACCTCCGACAACCCCCAAATGCATGTAGCAACATCTACACTTCGAGGCGCTCGGGAATGGTTATCAATGAAGCTTCCCTAGTGGCAAGATTGTTTTCCGAGATCCGCACGAGGACCACATGAATACCAGAAGTATCCAACAGTTTAATCCTTATAGTCATAGTTTGTTGAGTTTAGGGATGCGTCATGATGACAGCGTAGTCTGCGTAGCTTCGTCTCCGTTTCCTGATGTACGTGGAGTCTGGGCGATACTTGTCCGTGAAGCCCAAGCAGGTTTCCTCATCCGAAACGCATGTCCCGATATCTTCACCGCCTGCAGAGGCACCCGGACCCTTCGTGTAAAACCCCACAATACCTAGTTATAATGCCTTGTTTACCCTAGCACCCTAAGCCTTAGACCGCGAAGAACTGCAAGCCATGGACCCTTTATCGAAGCATTTTACAAGAGCTTATGAAGCCCGAAATGAGGCACACGAACCTGCTTCAAAGAAAACACCCTTAGGACACCAATTTAATGCAAACCAAAACTTTCCCTAAAGGAGGACCTTTGGCGTTCTATATGTAGTTATATATAAAGCCGGATCATGCTTTTGCTCTTGCCTGTACAAGCCTGCATTATTACTATGTGCACCTTTGAGGCGACCTGCAGTGCACTGGTGAGGGGAATCTTCCGGCTGGCCCGGTGGCTTGCCAGAGCGGAGGGCTTGTCCAAGGCTTCTGCAAGGGATAAGGATCGCAACAGAGGGGCGTTCTTTCACCGGTTCTGAGAGGGATCGGGGCTTTAAGTTACTTGCAAGGGGCTCTACAGGGGTTTGGGGAGGCTTGGGGTGTGGGCGTAGTAGGGCGTAGGGGATCACACGTTGATATCTGGCCATGTGGCGACGGGCCTGTGGGCATGCGCGGCAAGTGCGGTAAATTGCATGTGTGGGTCTGGAGGGATCCATGCCTCAGCAAATCCAGGGACTCGAACACGGGCACTGGAAGTGCACAGGCTTGGAACTCTGGGTGATTGTGCCCCCAAACTTAGGGCCTCATTTTAGCACACCTTCCCCAAGTGATCCGCGACGTCCGCTTTGGGATCCAACTGCGAGCGCCAGACCCAGCTGTACTGTATCTGTATTCAATGAGACACACGCTGTCAAAAGCGCCGTCAATATTAGAGTAGGGTTTCGGGCATGTTCGCAAAATGGCATGAACACGACATGTGACAGCGCCTTGTGTTGCTGAACATCCAACATCCTCCTGCAACATGTTGTATAAAGAGGCAAAGACGCTGTGGATAGCATGGTTTTGGGGCATGTCGCAAATGTCATGAACACTTGTGACTGCGCCTCGTGTTGCTGAACATCAAACATCCTCAAAAACGCTGGGCGCAGGGCCTCAAAGCCAAAATCTTAAGGACCAGGGCTTGCGATTTTGCCCCTCGGGAGGAGAACTTGGACCAAAATATCTTGAGGGCCAGAGCTTGCAGAGCGTCTTTTTGAAGAACCCGGAGCAAAGCAGGCGGGGAGAGGCAAAACAGCGCGAGGGGGACACTCCTTGCGCGTGAATGTTTTCCAGAGCATCATCTCTATCATCACCAAAAATGATAAGAGGGACATTCGTTGCGACATTTTCTAGAGAATCATCGCCAGAAAAAGAGAAGAGATGATGGGGACACTACAAATAGCAAACCCTAGTCTCGAATATTTGGGGTTTCGTTCTTCTCCAAAAAGACAAATCGCCAGGCTCGGTCCCGAAGATTTTCGGTTTAAGTTCTTCTTCAATAGATAGGGAAGTAAGGCCAATAATGAGAGGGACCAGGGCTTGCGGTTTGCATCTTTGGATGAAAGCTTAGACTACAAATCTTGGGGACCCAGGCCTGCGGTTTGTCTTCGTGAGTCTTTGGAGAACTCGGACCAGAGCAGGGGGGCAGAGCAAAGCAGGATGGGAGGGATAGTCCTTGCACCAAAAAAGATGTGGGGGACACTCCTTGTGATTGAAGGTTTTCTAGAGCATCATCGCCAGAAGAAAAAGAAATGAGGGGGGCCACTCCTTGCAATTGAAGGTTTTCCAGAGCGTCGTCACCCAAAGAAAGCCCCTGTCTTTCATATTCATAGAAGCCTGGCATATGTAAACACACAGTTCCAGCTGCCAAATAGAAACCTACTTAAGCCGGCCACCCCCCGCCGCCCCTTCTCCGGATTGCAAAAGTGAAGAAAAGCACACGGGCAAATACCAACGTGGGGTTAGGGCTTAGTCGTAAGGTTTGGGGTCTGGGAGCAGAGGGGCAATCTAGAGTCGGAATTGCAAGCAAAGCCATCCCGAAGTTCCGCTAGATGAGAGAAAACCCTAAATAGCCGGATGCGTGTTGCCAAGAAATTTTGGGAACATTATCCTTCCCCCTCGCATGCAAATTCCGATGTATAGGAGATCTACACGCCAACATATGTGACAAGATCAGCTTGAGAACTGGGCAGAATCATCTGTCGAAGTCGTGACATAAAGTGAAGGTCCGCTGCATTGCAGCAGCATGCAGGCATGGGTACACGCATGCAATGTCCGCATGCAATGCGTGCAAGCACACATATACACATGATACATATAAATATGTGTATATATATATATGTGAATACGCATATATGTCTGCGTATGTGTTTCCTTCGTGTTTCTCTACCTGTGTGACCTGTGGTTGCCTGTTTTGGCACAGGATCCGTACCTAAGCCCGTGCCTAAACACTCGGCACCTTGTGGGACCTATGTGTTCTAAAGGTCTGCTACGGCGGCACCCTCCTCTCAGAAACGTTCAAGATCCATGTGGTGAGCTGCCTGGCCCGATTTCGATGCCTGATGAACCGACAAAATTATCCCGGGCTCCCGGTTTAGGGTTCAGGGCCAGCGGCCAGCGGTTTGGGCTTTTGCACTTAGGTTTCGTGACTTTCGTGGTATAGATTGATCATGATTCATTGGGCACGTAGACCTTGAACTTTCAACCGCGGAGGTATTCTGCGGGGGAGGTGGGGCTCTATTATAGGGTCATCAGAGTAGCCAGCGAGAATAAGATTCCCTCTTGTCCCCCAAATTATTACTAATTACAGGGCCAGGCCCATATATTGGATTATATGTATATATATATATATATACATATATATATATATATAATCGATTCAGTGTTTTAGCGCTATTGTTCAGGCTGCAGGCGGGCGGTCTTTCCCGTAGCAATGATGCAGTCCCCGGAGGCATACCCGAACCATTTCAGGTTCTCCTCAATCCCAACCCCTACCTATAGTCTGCATTGTAATTTCTTTTTTGGGGTTCCCTTGTAGGATCCTACATATGTAAGCCAAAAAGAGGAACTACAATGGAGAGTATGGCCCAACAGCTTCAATCATGTCGGATCCCAAGCCCTAGCTGCCGTAACCCCGCACTAGGAGGCGAAATTAGGGTGACTAGAAAAGGGCTAATGAAGAAGACATGACCATCCCAAAAAGCCGAAAGAATTGGGGTTCCTTTGGAGTTTCCAGAAGGGTTTCTTGCAGTTTTCCATCAGGGTTCTGCAGGGGGCTTGGGCTTTGCGGTGTAGGGTTTGGTGTCTTCCAGGAGGCTGTGGTAAAGTAGAGTTTCCCGTTTGCCGTGCACTCTTGAACACCACTACCCCTAGACCCTAAACCGGAAAGGTCTATGCAGACCAGACTCTTCAAGTCCGCGTAAGCTGAGGCCATGATGGTGAAGTGGGCATTGTGGACATGAAGGCCTTCGGCATGAAGACTGGCGCTTTAAGGCCAAAGTATATTATACTTATATACTGTACTGTGTGGCATGGGTAATGTAGGAACCTGATTAAGAAAAACCCTGACTCAACAACCCCCAAATAGTAGGAATTCACATAAGGAACCCGAATAAGGGAGCAGGGGTTCTTTCGCAGGTCCCTCCATTACACGGGCCGGGAGGGTGTAGGTTTAAGGATGTGGGGGTTTAGCGTACCCCCCAACTGACCCCTCAACCTTCGCCGGAGCATCTTCTTCCTCGCTCCCCTGGCTGTTGCAATGGGTTTAGTTTAGGGTTTGGGGTTTAGGGTTTGGGGGTTCAGGGTTTAGGGTGTTGAGACGCCGGGAGATTGGAGTGTAGGGGATTCTTTGGTTTTAGGGTTGAGGGTAAGGGCATAGGCGTTCCAAACAGCGGCGTGTACCGGCATATCTTCCGACACAGCGTCGTTGTTTCCGGGGTTTGGGAGTACATAACTGGGAGTTCCTTCAATGATTCAAGCGCTGTTGCATTCCGCCCCTTATCATGGGCTTCAAAGAGACTCCCGACACACCTTCAGAATGGAGCATACCTTAAACTATGGGGAGGGGGACCCTTCATATGATTCAAGTTAGACTCCTGAAGTAAAAGCTTAAAAAATCTCTGGGTTTAAGAACTCATAGCCTGACAGATGAAGGGAAGTCTTCGAACCCCGTGCCACACAGAGCCGAGTGTACAGGACCCAAAGGGTCCTAAGTACTGTTTTGGGGAATCCGACCCTATATCATAATAGTAATTCCTAATATAGAAACCCTGCATTCTACCATATATAGGTACTTAGGACCCTTTGGGGGAGTTCATGTTTTCCCGGGGTCTCAGGATTCTTGTAGGTAGCTTGCTGGGAATCTCCGCGGCCAATGCTCTTTCACATTTTTGTTGACTTCCCATCCACGGGAGCCTCCTACGAGGCGCAGCCTAAGAGGACCTCATGTCGACCCTAGATCCTTGATAGAACCTACGCGTGCGCTGCTTTAGCTTGCAAGCCCTGAACAAGCCCTTCAGCTCCAATTAAAACTCTGCCCTGTAGCAGGCCGTAACGAAGGAACCCTTTGAAAATGAAATGGCGTTTAGCAGCGGAACAAACCTAGGACCCAAAACCAAAAGATAGCCCAAACCCAAACCGTGCAACCTGAACCCTATCAATCCTATCAGTACCCTCCGATGTCCAAAAGGCCTGAACACTAAACAAGCCCTTTCCGGACTTGTCGGAGTGTAAGCGTCAAAAAACTCTAAAACCCCGGCGCCCCCAAACCTTAAGGCCTTGCCTGCTGTGTGCGAGTGTGCGTGTCCAAACCTTAGGTCCTAAACCCTCAGTTCAAAGCCCTCAGCCCACAAACAACCTTAAAACCCCCAAGGCCCTTAACAGCCCTTCAACAACCCTCCAGAACCCCCCCCCAAAAAAA
>CAJNJA010011419.1:0-13222 GCA_905231915.1 Symbiodinium necroappetens | reverse complement strand
GCTTTGGCACGGGTGCCGACTGCAGTTATTATCGGGCCCCCTGGGTCTGAGTAGAAGGTGGGTCCTTTGCAAGTTCCCTTTGTGGATTCCAACCAAAGCCAATGAGCATCTACTATCTTTGGTTTGAATCTTCCACAGAATTCTATGTATATTTGTTGAAGAAGAATCATGTATCTAAAGTACCTTATTTCCCATGTTCCACCCGCATAGCCTCGACACGGTGCATCAGATGCCATCTGGCCGCCTAAGTATGTCCACCCGTACTCTGTCCTTAGTTCCTAACTCCTTCTTTAAGACCGTGAGGCCACCTGCCCCCCCCCCCCCCCCCNNCCTTAAATCTCTAAAACCTAAACCCTAAGACCCCTAAACCCTAAACCCTAAACCTAAGACCCCTAAACCCTAAACCCTAAATCGAAACAAAAGCCCTAAGATCCCTAAATAAGAATCAGAAAAAGGTAGGGAAACCCAGAGGAGCCAACAAAAACCTGCCGAGAAGCCCTGGTCCCTAAGTGAAGAAAGTTCTAGACCTTCCCGTGCCTTACCTTGTAGGATTTAGGATTTAGGGTTTTGGGGGTTTAGGTGTTTAGGGTTAGGGGTTTAGGGTTTAGGGTTTACGAGTTAGGGCTTTAGGGGTTTAGGGTTTAAGGGGCTTAAGTTCGGTTTAAGGGTTTAGGAGTTAGGGGTTTAGGGGTTTAAGGGTTTAGGCGTTTAGGGTTAAGGGTTTAGGACCTACGAAAACCGACATGGTGGTAGGGCCCCTATGAATACCATATTTTTAGGGTTTGATTAAAAGGAACCTGCAAAAAGTAGGATGTAAGCCCGAAATTTGAAGCCCTGAATCATGAAAGCCTGAAGCCCTGACCTGTGAACCTTAAGACCGAAACCCTGCAAGCCCTACACCAAGGCCTGCCCTAAACCCTAAGGGTCTAAGTACCTAATAATCATATACTCTTCTGAATACTAACCTACAAAACTACTATCCGTAACCCTAAACCCTAAACCTTCAACCCCTAAACCCTAAACCCCAATCCTTCAAAATAGCCCAAAAGCCTTCTATAGTATGGTCTTTAGGCCCAAAAACCTTCAAATATGATAGGTCCTTTGGACCCTTTCGTGTAAAGCTTCTGACAGGGCCATGGGCTTTCAAGCCCGGGGGGAGTTTGGGCTTCGGGGTTTCGAAGCCATGGGATCTCGATCTCACTGCAAGGGTCCAGGAGCCGTAGGCTAAACTCCAAAACGCTTTAGGGCTTAGGGTTTAGGATTTAGGGTGGGTTTAGGGTTTAGGGCTTAGGGTTCAGGGTTTGGGGTTTGGGGTTTAGGGTTCTCAAGGCCTCGAGCCGTCAGTCCTTATGCCCCTCAAACCGCCACAAAGGCGCCGACCTCCAACGCTCAGATCTCACCAGGGATCCAGTCGTGTCTCGAGGCTGCTTGATTCAAGGTTTAGGGTTTTAGGGTTTAGGGTCTAGGGTTTTTAGCGTTTAGGGTTTAGGGTTTTAGGGTTTTAGGGTTTAGGGTTGATTCTAGGACATTTTCAGGTGGGTAGTTACCGATATATAGGAGCCTTATAGAAGGTCTACATACCTTATAGAAGCCTTTTAGGAGCCCTATATATACCCTAAACTCCCCACCTGTAGTTTGCTTTAATTGATCGGCTCTTCCCTGAGAGCCCCCACCTTCTTGATTTAGGGGCTTTGTGAGGCCTCACGAAGAAGTCTAAAGAAGAGTATCCCTAATATCCCTAAGATCACAAATTTGTGGGGGGTGGGGGCAGGTTCCCTTTGCAGCGGAAAGTGCACTGCTTTGGCGATGAAGGGCTTTGGAATCTCTCCAGTTGCTTGTCCAGCTGCTTGCATAGAGGGTTTACCCAGACCCCCGGGAGGATCCAAAAAGTAGATCCCTTGAGGGGGTTCCTATAAAGTACCCTTTAGTAGTTAGGGTCCCAAATTAGGGGATCTACTTTTTGGATCCTCCCGGGGGTCTGGGTAGAGGTCCAAGCGATCCACACAACTGTTGTAAGTGGGATAGCACAAGCTTGGCTTCATGAAACCCTCCTTCTGAGTTTGGGTGTCTGAAAGTCGCCTTCTAGTGGCCTTCGTACCTAGCCCTAGCATGCGGGCCTTTCGGTGTCTACAACTTCCTTATGTCGGCTTTTATACCACATTTTCAAGGGGATCCTGGTGTCTGTGTGTTTGTTTTTGGTTTCGAGTTTAGGAATGTGCCTTTGGTTTAGGGTTTAGGGTTTCGGGTTTATAGTGAAGCCTTCCTTGCAATGTCCGGTTTGGGGTTAGCAGGGGTTCTATAAGCTGCAGAAAGCGCCTTCCCGAAAGTAGAACTGCAAAGCAGCCGCCTACTTCCGAAGTCTCTCCCTGTGCGGAGCATAAGTTTCTTTCTAGTTTTGCAGATGAAGAGCGCCGTTGGGATTGATCAAATTCCATACTTAATGAAGCTTGTTCCAGCTGTCGTTCACCGATACCTGTAGCTCGAAGCCCTATATTATAAGCTACAAATACTAAACTTGTGACCCTATCTATCTATCTATCTATCTATCTAACTATCTATCTATCTATCTAACTAACTATCTATCTACATACATACCAGGTTATAAAGTTATGACCCAGTAAGACAGCCGGTTGTTGGATTCACAGGTACAGCCCGGCGAATGGATCTTAGAGTCTCTGTCATATGGTGTAATTAATGAGGGAATCTCATACAAGTAAAGCCCCCCCTGAATTCCAGACCTCTCAACCCTAAACTCCTAAGCCCCATATCCCAGCCTAAACCCTCAACCCTGAATCCTAAGCCTTAAAGCCTTAAACACCAAAAAAAAACCCTAAACCCCTAAACCTTGAAACCCTAAACCCCGAAATCCTAAGCCCTAAAACCCTAAGCACCCAAAAATATAAGACCCTAAAAGCCCACGAAGATGGAAGCCCTTTAGTCCAGAAGCTGCAATCTTCAACACCTGAAGGCGGAGACTGTCCAAACACACAAAAAATGGGTGGGAATTTAGGGTTTAGGGTTTAGTGTTTAGTTTTTTTTTTTTTTTTATGGTTTAGGGTTTTAGGGTTTAGGGTTTAGGTTTTTTAGGGTTTAGGGTTTTAGGGTTTAGGGTTTAGGGTTTTAGGATTCAGGGTTAGGGTTTAGGGTTTCTAGGGACGGAGTTGAACACGATGTGTGCTTCCAGTATGCAACGCCCTGAACCCTGACCCTGCAAACCCGTAGTCTTTTTGTACCCTGCATCTTAAGTGCATGAGCTAATGCCCCACAGGCTACTTAGTAGTTCCTTTGTTGGGATTACCTTATAGGGTTCTAAACATAAACCACAAAAAGGAACTACTTAGGAGCCTATGGGTAAGCATCATGTCGTTCTCATCCTTCCGACCAGCAGAAAACGGAACACAGAGCTCAGAGTCATTGTTAAGTGGTCACCCTAAGGGTCCAAAGGACTTAGTAAGCATGTACTTGGGTTACTGACAGTAGTTTTGTAGGTTAGTATTCAGAAGAGTATACGATTATTCGGTACTTGGACCCTTAGGGTCATCGTATCCCCTTCTACAGTCCTTGTAAAGACAAACCCAGAATCCACCCCGAATCTCCGTAACTAAAGCCTGTTGAAATCCCACGACACCAACTCAGGACCCTGCAGAACCATGAAGCCTATTCCTTATTTTATGGGTACCCTGAACCCTAAACCCTATAAGCCCTATAAGCCCTATAAACCCTAAACTCCCTATAATTCTTTAAATTGTTATTATGGGTAATGCAGGGTTTATATCATCAACCCTAAACCCTAAAACCCCAAACCCTACACCCTAAACCCTGAACCCTAAACCCTAAAACCCGAAACCCTAAACCTTAAGTCCTAAACCATCAGCCCTATCAACCGCATGAGTTGCAGGCTGCGCTGGGCACCAACTTGGCGGGGATTGTGGCATTAGAGAAGCTCCAGGCGAGAGATGGGCTTAGCCGTTTTAGGGTTTAGGGCTGTAGGGGTTAGGGTTTAGGGCTTAGGGTTTAGGGTTTAGGGTTTAGGGTTCAGGGTCCTAAGTAGTTCCTTTTGATGGTTTATATTTAGAATCCGATAGCATAATCCCAAAAAGGAACTACTAAGGAGCCTATGGGAGGGTTTAATAGAAATCACAAATCGAGGAGTGTACCTATTTGCAGAAGGGACTTTTCACCGTAATTAGGCATCCTATAAGATCTCTCTCGGAGATGTTTATGGATTCTATAGGGGTTTCAGGACTTGGAGATCAGGATTCAGTGTTTGTAGATGAGAGTTCAGTGAGTTGTTTAGGGTTCAGGACTTTGTGTTTTTGGATTTCATTCGGCTGACGACGGGTTTAGGATTTGCGGTCTGCTTTTTTTTCAAATTAAATGCGTGATCCTATTTTGCCGATGTTGTTAAATTCCTGTGGTTTCGGCCATTTCTGACGAGTCGTTTCGCCGGGAGTCGTTCCTTCGATGTGCTGAGCTTTGAGTGGCCTGGATGTTGAATGCTCACTGCACCAATGGCCTGAGAGGGTGCTCTCATGAATCCCTAAGACCCTAAGATACCGATATACAGTTCAGCTCTACAGATAAAACGAAAGACTACCCTGATCCCTAAACCTTGAGCTTTTCTTTCGTAACTTAGACTTCCCAAACAACCATGCCCAAACATCGTACCATGCACATACCCTGGTCGCAAGAGACTCCAAAGGAGCCCATCTCACCTTGGCGGATTGAAGCTTTGGGACCTTAGGGTTCAGGTTGTTGTTGATAGCGGTGCGTGGGTTCACTTAGTAGCTGAGTACGTAACCTTTAACCATTTTGGGCTTATGTACTCCTACCACAGCCCCTATGTTCCTTTACTCCAGCTAAAAACTGCTCGTCAGAAGCTGCCTGCGGCCTACCGCCAGCGACCGCTGTGCCCGCCCCAGCTTCTACGTAGCATAGAAGCCTTAAGACTTCATTACGGTTTAGGTCTCGGGCTTAGGTTCGGGGAGTAGGGTTTGGGGATGAGGGTTTAGGGTTAAGGGCTTTAGGGGACAAGGGTTTAGGGTGTAGGGATTAGGTAGGGTCTAGGGATTACCTTAACCCCAAACATCCTACCATTTAAGGACTTCTATAAAGAAACCATAAGACGGAACCCTAAAAGCCTTAATGCTTACCTTAACCCCAAACATCCTACCTTCTTTCAGGACTCAGAAAGAAAGAAACCATAATAAGGAACGCTAAAATGGTAGGTTCTTTGGGGTCCGGGTAGGCGAAATGGCACTGATGTTGTTCAAGATGTTCAACAGGGCTATCTGCCTGGTGTGCTTGGTAGACTCCTGATTAATATGCCCTCTAAGAAGAGGCATGGTTGTTGGGCTCCCATTATACTACCCCCATGCAAGGTCCGAAGTACCGAATAATCATATACTCACTCGAATACGAACCTGCATGGCTACTCTCCCGAATACCCAACTTATTGGCTCCTTCGGACCCTTCGGTTTACCTTTTAAGGAAAGGGGCGTGTGTTCATCGGCTCGGAGGCACTCCAGCCAAACCCCTCAACTGCCCTGACCCCGAGCCATACCCTAGCTCGATCCCCCGACTAGCCTCACATCAGATATAGGGTTTAGGGTTTAGGGTATAGCCGGAATACCCTTGAAAACTCTCTGGCTACTCGGATCGTACAGGCGTCTTCGCGTGTAAAGCCCTTCAAATCAAGCCCTCCCCAGATACCCTCGACTCGGCACCATTTGGGCTCTGCCTGGTAAACTCTCTGATGCCCTAAGTTCCAGATTCCCCTGCAACCGTCGACGCCCTGACTGTATAAAGAAACAAAAACCCTAAACCCTAAACCTAAACCCTAAGCCCTAAGCCCCAAACCCGAAACCCTAAACCCTAAGCTCTCAGCCGAGAGACCACCCACAGGGTTCGGCTGCGCGACAAGCTCCAGCAAGAGCTCTACCTCCTGAAGGAGGCCTGAGCAATCTCCAACAGTTTTCGTGTTTAGGGCTTAGGGTCTAGGGTTGAGGGTTTAGGGTTTAGGGTTTAGGGAGGTACTTGTTTGAGGTATGTTCGGGATTTTGGATGTGAGCGCTTAAGTTTTGGTGGGTCCTGCTCCTTGGTCCTCAGTGTAAACCCTAAGCACCTAAACACTACCGTCCTAAAGCATAAGCCTAAAGCCTTACAACCTAAAGTCCTAAAGCCAAAACCCTAAGCCTTGCAACGGCCGGTAAGATGGTCCGGAATGATTTTAGGGGGGGACCAGACTCCAATCCCCAAGCCCCGATGCTGCACAGCTTTAGGCTTTAGCTGCAGCTGGATGTTGTATAACCCTAAGACTCCAAGTATACAAATAGTACCCACTTTGGGGTCTAAGGTCTATAAATAGTACCTACTTTGGGCTATTTGGAGTCTTGGGGTAAAGGTCTCAAACTGCCCAGGGAGATCAAAGACGTTGTCCACCAAATTGGCACACCCGACACCCTGGACCCTAAGCCCGGAAAACCCCTAAAGCCCCAAACCCTGAACCCCAAAACCGCCAAGCCCCTAAACCCTACACCCCCAAAGCCCAAACCCCTGAACCCCAAAACCGCCAAGCCCCTAAACCCTACACCCCCAAAGCCCAAACCCCAAGACCCCGAAACCCCTAAACCCATAAACCCCTAAAGCCCAAACCCCTGAACCCCGAACCTTCCTTCAGACCCGGAGTCACCGAACATTTTAAGAAATCCGATGCACCTTCAAACCTAAACAGCGTACTATAGGCGGGTTTAGGGTTTAGGGTTTTAGGGTTTAAGGTATAGGAGGCGAAGTAACTACGAATATCATTCCTTAGAGGCTTCCTTCTAATAACTCTATTATAACGGAGCCCAAAACCCCTAGTCTAATTATCAGGGCCCCTACATTATCCCTTAGCATCAAAATAGCCCAAAAGCCTTATATAGTAGGGTCTTTGGGCCCAAAAGCCTTAAAATATGAGTCCTTCGATGCTAAGGGTATATAGAGTCACTCGAACAACCCCCAGAGACACACGCTCCCAACGGTAATAGACTGGTCTGGGCGAGGTTCAGGACCCTAAACCCTACCTAGACCCCAAAGAACCTACCTTAAAACGGACTTATATAAGGAACTCACATTCAATAAGGAACCCTGACAAGGGAGGTTCTTTTGGGTCCAGGTAAGCCTTAAGCCCCGCTTGAGTTCAAGGTGTGTAGTCGCTCCAGAGAGGCTTTGGGGTTTGGGGTTTAGGGTTTAGCATACCCTCAAAGGACTCATATTCTAAGGCCTTTTGGGCCCAAAGACCCTATTATATAGGGCTTCTGGGCTGTTTTGATGCTAGGGGAGGGGCCTAAATAATTACCTGGACTATTTTGTGGGTTCCTTACTATAAATACAGTATAATATACCCCCAAAAGCCCTACTCTAATTATTCAGGCCCCTACACTAGGCTTTAGGGTTTGGGGTTCAGAGTTTAAGGTTAGTTTGCGAGCAGGTTAACTGTAAACTCTAAAATGTTGGAACGTGGAAAATCGATGATTGAAACCAGGATTCCTCATACTCTCCGTCGGCGGCATGATAGCTATAGTCACGTTCCAGTTTGCTGGTAGTGCGCAATCCCCCCCCCCCCCAAGCGCCCGTTCTAAGTGTTATTCGGTGCCTGTACCATGTGAGCTGAACTGCAGCCCACATTACTTTGCTGGTTCGCAGCCTCTCTCTTAAATCAGAGTTGTTGGCTTCGGCGGCAGTTCCCGGTTCCCCAGAACAAAGTCCCAAAACTGCTGCAGCTCAGGAGCTGACCGGTTAAATGTAATTGAACATTTTTCGCAAGCAAGAGACCCTAAACCTTAAGCCCTAAACACAAGTACATGCAGATACACGAACAAATAGGAGACCCTAAACCCTAAGCTCTAAACGCAACTACATGCAAACACATGAGCAAACGAGAAAAGAGACGAAGCCATCGGCAGGCTCCACGTGATCGTCCTCAAGTACCTTGCATCGATGCGCTCAAGCAGGTCTTCAGGCAGGGCCTACACAGACACACACACACACACATATATATATGTATAAATAAATACATATATATATATTTATATTTATATTTATATTTATATTTATATTTATATTTATACTTATATTTATATGTACATACATATATAAATATATACATACATATATGCATACATATATATATACATATATAATCACATGTATACAAACATATCTAGGTTTAGTGTTTAGGGAGAGCGAGGATAGAGAGAGTAGCCGATTGGGATGAAGTACCGCAGCTTCGATTGAAAGAAGTATTTGGGGAAGTATATGATTCTTAGGTGCTTAGACTCGTAGGATTGAGCAAGAACTTCGCCTTGACATAGACAGGAGTTCTGCACCTTGGGCTAAGCTGTGTTGCATAGTACGGGGATTCTAGTAACGGCTGCAAGAGGTGGCAATGCAGTTTTAAGTGCTAGAGGGAGTCATGTTCATTAGGAACATTAGGTCATTAGGATACTTGTCATTCCTGCTTTTTGCTATCGATAAATCCCGAAGGAGTTTCAATAAACCCAGTGCGAGCTCGACAGAACTCTTAGCAAAGCCCTCCGACCGCAGCCCCCTATCCCCTGATCCTTATTCAAACTCGATTGAACCCTTAAAAACATCCAACCCTTACTAAACCCTATACAAACTTCATGGAACCCCTTGACAAGCGTCAAGACCCAAACCCGGCACACAACCACACGCGACGGCCAGCCACTTCTACGATCGCCTCACTTTGGCCGGGGATCGGCCCGGGGCCAGGAGATTGAGTTCCTGTATAAGGAAGTTTCCGAAAATTTGGGGTACCTTATTTTGGGGCCCTTGTCATAAGGATCCTACTATTTAGGGTACTATAATAGGGTCCCCTGTTGTTTTCGGAAACCCCCATAAGGGTCCAGAGGATACAGGTTCACCGGTGCTACACATTCTTTAGGAGTCCATGAGGAGCGTTCGGGCTATATAAATTCAAGACGTCCAGGCAGGCGACTTTCCATCAGTGTTATGAATCAAGTTTCCTTCAGTGTGTATTATGAAGTTATACGCTGAAAACTCTATTCTAATTATTCAAACCCCCGATATCAACAGGTTCCGTAAGTGTTTATAGACGGGTTACGTAGCTTAGAGATTAGGGGTTCAACTAGGGGTTTGGTGGTTTTCTATTGCCCCTTGAAGTTTTAACAGGCCTTATGCAGTATAGGGTTGTCGCTGCAATTGGATGTATATAAGGTATAGTGGGTTGTTTAGTTTAGCTTAAAACATACAGTACTGTATAGTAACAGTGTACCCCAAACCTCAAAATCTCCAAACACCCTATGCTGAATATTAAAAACCCTAAACAATAACAACTTTTGAGGAGTAGACGATGTCGGGTGATCTTGCAGGGTCACCGCTGCTGTTTCAAGCCACGTGTTCCTTCAAGGTACTGACAGCGAGTATCACGGGACTTAGTGAGGGCTTAGGGTTCAGGGGTTTAGGGCTAAGGGTTATGTATGTTGTATGCAAAGTTAATGGCTAGCTTATGCCTATTCAATTTGGGTTCTCCTACTTGAAATTGTGCTCACGGCCTGACTAAGTTTTAAAACCCCTGCTTGGATGTCGCAGAGGTGCATGACCACGGATTAACAAATCCCCTTCCCATGAGAAGGAATATCATGGGGATCCTTCAAATTGGGGCTTTGAAAGAAGCCCTGAGCCTTGAAAGCCGTATAGCAACCTTATATATGTAGAACCGGAGAATAGGAAGGTACACATTACGAGCCAGATGTAGCATCCAAGGTATGTTGTTGAACGCAAGATGAGGATGCTGAGGGTGAACATAGTCGGTCGAACCTCAACATCATCATCCCATTGAGCTGAAATTGTACTGCAGCACTCCTCACAATAGCCGAAACCTGAATGGCCTTCGCCCCATCTTGTGTTCGATTCGAATCAGAGCAAACGCTGAAATCAAGTGGAGCATTGAACATTGAGTATTTGGAAAGTAACGAGTAGTTTTGTTTGTGATATGTAGATGAGCAGCCTTACACCTCAAGCTGAATTTCTGAATCTCCCTTAACAGAGAAGCCTGAGTACGTACGAGCAGTAGTAGTCTAAGTAATCCTCAAGGTTCTTGAATACGAAATACACCAACTATACTGTAATATGGACCAAATCCCTTCTCTTGCATCCAGCCCCTGCACTAACACCACGCATGTGAAACCCTATAATCCCCATTGTCAGGCCACCTGTAGAAGCTCAGACAGGAACGCTATTCCAAATATTGAGGCCGCCATATCACAGAACCCTCCATATCATATCGACCCTTTCAACCGAACCCCTTGAAAGCGAGCCTTGGCAGAGAAAGGCCAGTTCTTCCCAGCGACACGATTAGCGTGCAGAGTTATCGATGCCAGGCACAGCATCGAGTTCTTTTGTAACCCCTGAGCCCTGAGCCCCCCAGCCCTCAAACCCTAAACCCCTCAGCCCCATCCTGGGCCCCTAAATGCCTGAACCCAAGACCTGCAAACCTAAGACCCAAACTCCAGAACCATGGAATAATTAATAATTAATGAATCTGACAAAGGAAACCAGACAAGGATTACCAAGTTTAATTCCCAAGGGTTCCTAGTGTATAGAGATAAGTATAAATCTATATATGTGTATAAATTTTGTGTACATGTATATATACATATGTATATATGCACTCATTCCTAATGGTTCCAAGTGTATAAATGTATGTATGCATATACATATATATATATATGTATATACATACATGCACAGAGGTGTATATATATATATACATGCACACATATACATCTGTATATATGTAAACACAAAGACAAACACACACACACACACACAAACAAACAAACAAACAAACAAACACAAACACACACACACACAAACACAAATACATACACAAACACCAACGCAAACGCAAACGCAAACACAAACGCAAATGCAAACGCAAACGCAAACCCAAACACATACACACACACACACACCCGCGCGCGCGCGATGATATACTCCCCTCCAAACTCACATCTTACTCTAATCATGCAGACGCCTGTCAACAATAGCAGAAAAGCCCTCAACGGACTGTTGGTTTAATTGTTCGGCTTCTGGGGAGTGGGAGACTAGGAGCTTGTGAGGTTGCCGAATTTAGGGTTTAGGGAACCTGTGGGTGGTCGGAGTTTTCTCGGGTTTTGGGTGTTTAAGGCTTCAGGGTCTTTGGTTTTTGGGGTTTTGGGGGTCTCAGAAGTTCAGGAATTTGGGATTTAGGGTTTACGGCTCTTCGGCGGTTTGCGCTTCAGGGTCGTTGGGTTTAGGGGGTTGAGGTTTTTGTGCCGTGTGTTTCTTTGGTTTTTGGCACTTGAGGATTTGGGATTGCAGTCTTCACCGGGTTCTAGGGCTTTTCAGGGCAGCAGAAGTCTCTATGAAACCGCTGAAAGCTCCTCTGAAGCCCTTGTAAGCCCCGATGAGCTTCATAAAAACCGATTTGAACGTTTGTACTGCTCCTAAAGCCACATGCTAAACCCTAAACCCCTAAAGCCCCAAACCCTAAACTTATAAAGCCTAAACCCCTGAAAGCCACCAGCAGCAGCGGTTTTCTGCTGTGTCGCGAGCGCGGCGAGCCAGAAATCCCTGGCTCCAGGGACACGAGGCTGGGTCGCGAGATGTAGGGTTGATGATATATTAGGGTTTAGGGTTTAGGGTTTAGGGTTTAGGGGCACTACCTTAACCCAAAGGGTCCAAAGTACCTATATAGTAGAATGTAGGGTTTCTATATTAGGAATTACCATTATGATTTGGGAAAGTATCCCCCATAACAGTACCTAGGACCCTTTGGGTAAGGACCCTAAACTATGGGAATCACGGTGTATTCCTTGTTATGGGTAATGCAGGATTGACTAATCATCAACCGTAGGGTTTGGTTTCGTACAGGCTAGGGTTTAGGGTTTAGGGTTTGGTTTCGCATAGTCAAGGGTTCAACCTCGTGGAACTCACCTCAACCCCAAAGCCCAAAGCCAAAACCCCACTAGACGGGGAAACCCTAAACCCTAAACCCTAAACCCCTAAACCCTCAACCCCAAAGCCCAAAGCCTAAACCACTAAACCGTGAAACCCAATCTCTAAACCCTACTCGGAAGGTCTTTCAGGGTTTACAAGGTACCCTGAGGGTCCATGTACCTAACTTAGATAGCCAGTAGGAGAACTTTAAACTTTTTTGCTTTATCTGTTCGGTCCATCCTACTTTTTTGGGCCTGGTTGTTGAAGAAGAGAGCTAAATAGTACATACTTTGGCCTTAACGTGGTCACTATTCGGGCACTTTGAGGCCACAGTATATCTATTTGGGTAAACCGGTAAACCCTAAACTGCCCCAAACGGCCCTAAACCCTGTAGAACCCAGAAAAGAGCCCTTAAAGGGTACATGTACCCAAATTTCAGTTAAAGTCTTCCAGGGTTTGTAAGGTAACCCTCAGGCTTGGAAAGCTCAGACGCTTTACATGGTACGGTCTTTTGGCAAACGAGCCTTAGGATACGGTTGATGATATGAAGGACCCTAAACTATATGGGAATTATGGTATATTCCTTAGTATGAGTAATGCAGGATTTCTATCATCGACCGTATGGGTCCTCGGAGCTTTGGGGAGAGGGTGCAGGGATCAGGGCGCAGCTTGGGGTTGGTATGGGCAGGAGGTTTGTGGCCGCCCATGCGGTATGGGTCTCACTGGGATGGCATGATGCACCAGGCTTCACGGTTTGCAGGCTGAGGTTTTGCTGAGACAAAGCCTAGAAACGCGAGACGCCCCAAGACCCCAAAGTTTGCAAGCTTTTTGTGGTTACGTTGGGGTCGAAAGTCTGTAAGCATTGCGTGCTGAAGTCGCTGACCCACCCCTCCGCCCACCCAGGACCCCGGTCTGTTCCTAGTTTAGTCATTGCAGCCTAGGTTTCAGATGGATACTTCGGGATTCCGTTTCAGCATCGAAGGAAGTGGGCGGGAAGATGGGAGGTGTCCTTCAGTTTAACGAGCATTTAGGGGTTTGAGAGCTCGGGGGGCAGTTCTAGAGTTTAGGGTTTGGGGCTTTATGGGAACAGTTCTGCGTGTCGATCCCTTTTGGGCTGCTTACCATCACGGTACACTTCCATTGTGGCCCCGGAGTCCTCTGGAATGTGTGGTCAGTGCGGTGGGTGCATTACTTGAAGGATCCTGGGACTTAGTAA
>CAJNJA010011417.1:0-13670 GCA_905231915.1 Symbiodinium necroappetens | reverse complement strand
GGGTTTAGGGTTCAGGGCTGTAGTTCTATGGGTTGAACGTGCCACTCAGGTTCGGGTTTCCCGGTTTGTGGTTTGGATCGCGCTGAATGATGTTCTCAGGGCTTAGGGCTATCTTTCAAGGCTTGGTTCAAGGCTTTGTGGTTTCAAGGGTTCGTGCTCTGAACCCCTAAACAATAAACCCGGACTCCAAGGCATTAATGCAGTAGGGGTCGGAGCTAATATTTAGTGATGGTACCGAAAAGGGTTCCCGAAAAAAGTTATAGCATTCTTTCATTTATTAATTAAGGTCCTGATTAGCGTTTCGCGTTTTGGTTTGAGGGTTGAGTTTTGAGTTGGGGCTGCAGGTCCTGCTTCAGCCATGTAACCCACACTCCCAGCTTCGAACAGGCCAGCACCCGAACCTTCCGGCTCAGCACTACCGTCCTTTTCGGGGGGTTCGGGGGTTAAGGCTTCCTATGATGGTTAGGTAACGTTTAGGTATTGTGGCTTGAGGGCAGTGTTGAAGGCTTTCATGTTGTTCTTTCGGCCTAGGGGTTTGAGTGGGTTGTCTTGATCCTGAAACCCCCGAAGACAACTTGAGAAAGTCTGAACCTGATTCTAAGCCTCAGATCCTGGTGTCCCGGGGTTTTCAAAACCAAAGCCCAAAATCCCTCACACCCTAAGCCCCATGGGGTGCTGGAGGGAGTGCCACGAGTTGAAACCCAAGCCGGTACACTAATGGAATACTGTAAAGCTGAAGTTGTGCGTACAGCATTATGTGCACTCATACCCACAACTGCAATGCTGCTGATGGTAGGACAGATTTTCGTAGTAGCACTTAACCCTGATCTCATACCGATGTATAGCAGGCCCTAAAACGGCCGTGGCAGGTGCGGGAGACCGACGAGAGGGGGAAAGCAGAGGTGCAGTATCTCGGCACCATGTGACTTGGGTTTCAGGAAGTTTCGGGGTTTCGGGTTTTGGGGCCCTAAACCCTGAACCCTGAAGCCCTAAACCCTAAAAGGATAAAGGGCGCAGTGCGCAGGTGTGTGGCTTTAGCAGGTTCGGCGTTGGTTCGGCAAGGCCCCCGTCAATGGGGGTGTTCCTTGAGCTTTGGTTTGCCTCCCCTTCAACCCTAGAGTGTAAACCCTCTAAACCTTAATCCTAAACGCTAAATCCCAAACCCTAATGCCTAAACCCCAAGCTCCCGGGATGGCAGGTGCCGCTGGGGACTGGCAGGGCAAGCATTAGCACAGCCCTAAGCCCGAAACCCCTGACCCCAAAGCCTTAAACCACTCTAAGCCCTTAAAACCTAAACCCCTAAATCCCTAAGGCCTAACCCCTAAACCCCACCATGAGAACCCCACCCTCTCTCCCGAAGCCTTGTAAGGTTGCTTGATGTTTTCATGAAGGCTCTCAAAGCTTTCTCCTGGGTTCCTGAACTGTCGGATTCAAAAAGGAGATTGGAAATCGTCTCGTGACGCGGTGTAGGCGAAGTATTCGGCCACGGCCTGTTCGGGAAGCTCCCTGGAACAGGCTACAGCACCTCTCGATGACACATTCGAAACTCAATAGTGCCGAGAAGTGCCCAGCTCCTACTCAGGTCCTGCCGCACATCCCTCGAAGGGAAGATGGATGAGCTCGAGCGCGGTTGGCGCGACCGCGAGCGAGCTCTTCGTCAGGACAGCCTCTGGAAACGTGTTTTTTGCGTCCTTTTTTTCTGGATATTTGTCTGATGCCCAGAAAGGTTTCACATAGGGCGTTTCCGGATTTTGTCTTGGGATTCCTGGGATACTGTTACCGTTTTAGGGTTTTACGTTTTTGAACAAGCGGATTTTTAGGCAGTGTTTTGGTTTTCGATATGTTTGGGGAATTAGAGTGTTGGCGCTCAGGGCTGTTTAGAACTCGCGGTTCAGCGATTGGGGTGCTGCACAGACAGGACGGCTATGCCTTACCATGCTTCTGCCAACGTATGCCTACACTATTGACATTACTGACAGATAGCGTGGTGGTCCTTATGATCATGGAACGGCCAAGACGACCCACAGTAAGACCGCATCCACCACATCCACCAAAACCATCACAACCACCACAACCACCACAGCCAACACAACCACTACAACTCCGTCAACCACCACATCCACCACAACTACCACATCCATCGTAACCATCACAACCACCACAAACCACCCAACCACCGCCACCACAACCACAACCATCACAACCATCACAACCACCACAGCCACCCAACCACCGCCATCACCACCATCATCACCATCACGACCATCACGACCATCACAGCCAGCAGAACCAGCAGAACCAGCAGGACCAGCAGAACCAGCAGAACCAAACCACCAGAAGCACCAGAAACACTAGAAGCATAAGAAACCAGAAGCACCAGAAGCACCGACAGTACCGCCACAACCTCCACAACCAGCACAACCTCCGAATCCACCACAACCACCGCAATCACCACAACCACCTCAACAAAGAGCCTTCAGATTCGAACACGACGCTTGACCCGTTAGCTTTACGACCTGAACAAGTCTGGAAAAGGAGCTCGATCTCCGCCGTGCTCAGAAAGAGGTCTCGCCTGTCGGGCATACTTTGCGGGTGAGTGGCATACCCACTTTCATTTTTATTCAGGAGCATGTACCATAGGCCATTTCTGGGTTTGGGATGTCTGTCATTGGAGCGTAGAGTCTTTCAGTTAAGATTGACTGAGAGACGCGAGTTTAATGTTTGGGTTTAGGGCTCGCTTGGAGTGTTTATGGTCTTTGTGCAGGAGTTGAACACCGGAGCAAGATTAGTCCTTGACATGCCCTGACTGATTTGGCTAAAGCAGGACCCCACTCCCTTTGCTTATTCAGCAGATCAGGGCGCAAGATGTGGAGCACCTCGAGCAGGTACAGATCCAATCTCCTCCTGAGCTGCCTGTTGACAGATGTAAGGAGTGCGGCGTCAGTGTCGCACGACCCTGCGGTCACCATGACGCGACACAAAAGCCCGTGATGCAGACGCGGACCATCCAGGCTGTGGCTGAGATTTGCAGGTGTGTGCACCCGCCGCCACGCCGAAGCCCAAAACAAACATAATGTCTAAACCGTCTCAGCTCCAACATAGACCCTCACCCCCAAATTCTAAGCTTAAATCACAAGCTACCCAAACCTCAAACCGCAAACCTTGAACCCAGAAAAACCCCAAGCTCTCAAACCCTCAGCCCAAAGCCCCAAAGAACCCTGAAGCTCTGAAGCCCTGAGCCGAAACTCTGAGTGAGACCCCCCAAATCCCTAAAGCCCTACCGCCTAAACCCTAAACCCTTCGGCCCTAAACCCCAGAACCTACCTCCGAAAGCTTTAGGCTCTACACCTCCCGGAAACCGCAAAACCTCAAAACCTTAGGCCCCATCACCTCAACCCCCCTAACAGCAAAAACCCTACACCCTAAAACTAGAGTTTAGGGTTTAGGGGGTTTAGGGCTTTTGTTAAGCCCTAACACCCAGAAAGGCCAAAACCCTTAACCCCGAAAGCCAGGCCCTCGATGAGGAGGTCGCAAGCCTAAGGAGCCTCCTCGAGAGCCATGCGGCCGCCACTAAGGCGCCCTGCTTTTTGCTTTTGGTGAAAAGGGGGGGGGTCTGGGGGGTTCTGGGGTTTAAGGGTTTAGGCTTTAGGATTTGGGGTTTGGATTCTAGAGTGTTTCCAGGATAGAGTTGAAAAGCCTAAGTCCATCGCCCTGAATCCTGGACCCTTTTCTTTGAGTTTTCAGGGTAGAGATGGAATCCTAAGCGCTAAGCCCTAGCTCCCAGACCATTGTCTCGTGTTTTCAGGGCCTTGGAGTTGGGGGTGTTGGGATGTACTCTAGGGGCCTAAATACAGTAATTACGAACAGATGGATTCTGGAGTTCAGGGGTAGAGGGTTGTACCAATGCGCCATTGGACTGGAGGTTGAGTGCTCCAGGGCTTTGGGGTAAGGTTTTTTGGGGCTCAGGGTTGTACGATTGGGGTTAGGCCAGGGCTTCTGTGTGTTGGGGTTGAATGCTCCCCCCCCCCCCCCGAAAGAGGGTGGCCGTTGTTCGATTGCACACTTATAAGGCGAGAGACGATCAGACTGCTGTCTTTTACCGGTTTGAGGTACCTCGCATTGCGGCTACGAGTAAGCTGCGTCTTGCCCATCCAAGCCGTCCGGTTGAGAGCAACAGCCAGGCGTCACAAGGCACTCAGCTCCACGGCTGGAAGTGTTACTTCCCACATCTGCCGTGAGTTGCAGTGATCGATTTGCTGCTTGCTTTTCTTTGGGATTCCTTTTTGTTGCAACCTTGCTCCGTCTGAACGTTCTCAGCGTCTCAGTGCATGTGCATATGAGACAGACGCTCTTTGGAAACATGGGCCATGCCGTTCCCAGTGGCGGCGGGTGCTTTGACCATTCGTGACACCTCTCGGGTTTAGGGCAGTTCATATGTATATGTATCTCCAAGCATAGGTTTTTTGAGGCTCTAGGGGATGCGGGTCTTTGAGGATTCATTGCTTTGAGCTCGGCACGAGGTTTTTGTGTCTTGGGGCCAAGGTGCTCGGTTTAGGCCCCCTCGTCTCCGGGCGGCTGGTTGTCGGGTTCAGCATTTAGCGTTTATATAGGGTGCAGGATGCAGAGTTTACTCGCCACGGAATGCCAGTCCAGGGAAAATTATCGCTCACTGTGCCTCTCAGGCACTTGGAGTTCAGGGTTTAGGGATGTCTCCCAGAGTTCCATCTGAGTTTCATGGTGAGGATTAGCCGTTGATTTATGGTATTACGTTTGCCGGGTTTCAGGTGTGTTACAGGCATCAGACTGTAGTCTTAACTGCTTTAGGGCTTACGACAGTAAACTTCCAACTCCGTCGACCTCAACGCAGAAAACTCAAAGGCGGCGGAGACTGCGGCTGCAGAGGCGGCGGCAGCAGCAGTGAGATCCTGTCGTGTTTTGGGGCGTGGATTCTTTAGGGGTTCAAAAGTGTCCAGGGTTTAGGGTAAGGGGATACGGATACATGATCGATAGATTGACTTTAAAATGCTTGGTTTACGGCTTAGAGTTGAGTTTGTCTGGTTTCGGGGTTTGCATCAGGAAGGACGGCGAATGCGGTTTACAGCTCAGGGTTTAGTGGGTACTGATTGACTGAGCACAAGAACCCAAAGCACGCGAGACCTGCAGCCTGAAGTCCAATGCAGATCTCCCGAATCGGTAAGACTCTGGCCTTAAGCTGCCTTGCCAGGGCTGCCAAGGAACGTGCTGAAGCCGAGAAGGCCTATTCCAGCGGTCCAGAGGCATAAACTTGGGTTCACGTGACCTGCAGGTGACAATGCATGTATCGTAAACACCCTCAAGTTTTTTTCGTATCAGGGCAACTGCAAAGGGTTCTCGCCTTTTCGACAGTGCGCCGTTGCTTTAGAGCAGCTGTCCGACAGGATAGGCGTTTGGAGTCAAAGAAGTGTCCTTCATTGATGTTTCCGATTGTCACAGCCCAGTTTGCTAGATCCGCCGAGGACATGCGCAATCGTCTTGGGGTTTGGGATGCCCAAGGCCCAAAGCGCTGATACTGGGAACAGAATAAAGTCCCTCAACAAAAGTGTCCCTGAACCTCGAGAAGCTCGAACCCCTAAGCCCCGAGCCCCTCGAAGTCTCGGAACTTCGGCCCGCAGCCCCGTGTGCATCCCCAAGATAGTGTGGACAGTTCAGGGTTCGTAGCTTCACAAACCTGGTCCATTTGCGCAGAATGAACCCTCACCCTGAACCCTGAAAAAATAACTCACCCTGAACCCTAAAAAATAATAACTCACCCTGAAACATGAAAAATAATAACTCACCCTGAACCCTAAAAATAATAAGCCCGAAGCCCATATCCTCTCATCAGGCACCGTCTCCGGTGGCCGAGCTCCCTGCATCGCTGCTCCCTCCGTCCGACATGCCCGTGGCCGTGCTCCGGCGGCAGATGGGGGCTTTCCATTACTATAAGATACTACACTGTAAAGATAATATTGCATGCTGTAAGATAAACTGTTACCGTGACATACCATACTGCAAGAGTCAGAATATGCGTTCACAACATACTGGTCTCCGGGTTTTGGGGTTCTTTTGGATTCCGAGGTCTAGAGTCTAGGGTTTAAGATTTGAGGTTTGTAGGATTTAATGTTTCTGATTCAGCGTTTGGGGTTTGGTGCGTAGGATTGGGGTTTTCAGGCGTGCAGTTTATCGGGTTAATAGGGTCTGGGCCCAGTCAGCATGTACAGTAGAGCCCAGAAAGCCCTGAATTTAGCAATGTTGATGAGATGACTGAAATGACAGAGGGTCTTTACCGAAAACGCAGCTCGTGTAGTCTCGATCTTCGCAGTGAGGGAACTGGACTTGGGGGCCCGTGCTTTGGTTGTATTGGGGTCTTTTTTTTTGGCTTTTGCGCTGAGAGGGTCGAGTATCTAGGCTCTGCATGCTTCCAGTTGTAGAGGTCGCAACAACACGCGTTTTTGGTTTTCTACAGAAGGCTTTCAAAACCAATCACACCCTGCCGTGGTGTATGACGTCATGTTTCTGGTTTTGGTGTCTTGGCTTTGGACATAAACCCACAACCCTAAACCGCAAAGCTAAACTCCGAACAGACAGGACCTCTAAGGGTACAACGCCTTCTCTGTAGCTCCGGCGTATTTTCGCCCCAAACCCTACAAAGCACCAGGCGGCCGGCCTTAGTGTGTTTTGGAGTGGTTTCATCCGTACAAAGCTACAATTCAAAAAAGTCGTACAGCTTGGGGCTTAAGCGCTACACCGTAATATGGGGCCTGAACAACTGGGAATACTATTCCTTAAGGGCTCCTTGTTCCAGCATGGTATAACATACCCTCCCCCCCTCAACAAAAATGACGCCTTTGTAATTGTTAAAGGCCCCTGGACTAATGGACTGTGTCAATTAAAGTCAAAAGCCTCGGATCCGGGGTGTCGCCTGGCTTAAGCGAGAGTCGTTGGCACCTGGAAGCTTGGAGTGAATCTCGAAGACGTTTGCTTTGAGTTGTTGCTGTTCTTGTTGTTGTTCTTGTGGTGGTGGTGGTGGTGGTGGTGGTGGTGGCGGCGGTGGTGGCGGTCGTCGTCGTTTACGGGTTCTACATCAGGGTCCCTTCGGGATACCGTATGCAAAAGGGCTGGACTCTGTAGGAGCCCTGAAGGACGGCCCCCTATAGCCATTCATTCCGTGTCATTGTAGGATTCGGGGACATCGTTGAGCAGCCCCAAGGAGCCACAGCCGCAAGTGGCTCGCAGCGACAGCACCGCCACGGCCGCGCCCGCACAGGCGGACAGTGCGCTCCCACCGCAGGCCTGGAGTGCCATCAGGGCTTTATTTAGGGTTTGGGGTTTAGGGTTTAGAGATACTACGTATATCGCCCTGTACGAATTCCTTGTACAAAAGCCCGGTAGCTATGGACTGGGGAAGATCTCAAGTCGATGGGCGACACCTTGAGCCTTCACCGGCAAGCCTGGACTCTCGGGGCTTGGGGTTGTGGGCTACACGACGTACTGTTGTCTCTACAAGTCTGAACACACGCCTGCCTTGTTCTTTTTCATGAATGGATCCGAAGCTCGAGAAATGCAACATATAGAAGAGCGCTGAATACTTACCAACATGTTTTCAATGTACTCTATGCGATGCCGACTATACCCCCAGCCCTTGTTGAACACTCAAACTTGTTAAGCTCCATCTATTAGACTGCCCTAGTACGAGCAGCGTCACGGAGAAAGCCAGACTCTGGACTGCCCAAAACCCTGGAACCCTGGAAGCTCCACTTAAGCCGCCGTGCCTTCGAAACCGTGACCCGCTACACCTCCAAACCCGGCCCTAAACCTTCCACCTAAACCCTGAACCCCAAAATTTCAGCTTTAATGAGTTCTGAAAACTTCCACGCCTAAATCACCGCGAATTCCGAAGCCCGGAATTCGCAATGTCTTCGAACTTCCCCACCGCTTATACTCGGGTTCGTAGCGGGCTCCGGGTGCGGGGCCAAGGGTCTCCATTGCAAGATTGGTGTGGCTTCAGGGTATGATTTGCGAACATAGTTCAGGATGGTTCGGGGGTTTAGGGTTCAAGAATATGGGAACATTGAGGTGTCTCCTTTCACGACGTCCAGCCTTGCAGCGCGTAGGCGTGTCGGGAACATTGAGCTGCAAGGCCTTCACAGCCCTCCCCCAAGCCTTTTGGGTTTAGGGTTTTGGGTTTCCCAGTCAGTTTTTGATGGCCGGGACGAGGCGTACTCGCTCCACACGTCTGTGGCGTGGCAGGACTTGGTGAGCCTTCGGTCACAGGCAGGCCTGAGGGTAGACCTGAGGCCAAACCTCAAGGCCTTAAGGCCATTAAGCTGAAGCTCAAGCCTAGGGTTTGAGGGCTTCGGACATTTGACGACTCTGGCTGACAACTTGTACTGACACGCGCTTGAACACACCATGCCCACAGAATCTGGAACACCACATCTGCACCCAGCCCCAACATCCTAGACCTAGACTCGCGCGCTCTCGAAGGTGAGGCAGCTCGAGGCACAGATGAAGGAGGCTGACTTCTGTGGGGTAGCTGGAGACTTTCAACGGAGGGGCTCAGGGTGCACTGCCGTATGGAAGCCCTCATCCCTAAAACCTAAACCGCCAAACCGTGAATCCTCAACCCGAGCTTGGGTGTCGAAGTAGGCCTGAACCACAGCGGCACATAACATGAATCGTACGATCCGAACGCCGCAGCACCGATAGTCAAATACTGTAGGGTCCTTGCTATGAAGACCCACAGACGTTGACCCTTGCATTCAACACGCCAGTTTCAGCCCTGCACCCGTCAGCCCAAGCCCTAATCCAAGCATCTTCAGGCCCTGCTTAAACCCCCAACTCCCCAAGGCTTAACCCTTTTAAACTAGCCCCTTTATAAAATTCTACTTACTAAGGCCCCTATTCTAACCCTCCGCGTGTTTTGGCAGGATCAGGAGCGGCATGTGGTGAGCTTGCAGGAAAGCCGGGCTCTTACCCGCAGGGGATTTCGAGAAGTTTACGGCTGAGAGGTTAAGGGTCTAACGGTTTGGGAGTTCAGAGATTTGTTCTAGTAGGTTCCATAGTGGTTTGGGGAAGTTGGAGTCTGGGGTTCGTAGTGGCACCAGTTGGAAGTCAACAGTGGCTTGAATGCAAAAGGTTCCGATGTCTGGGCTTTGTAGCTTTGGGGAGCTCTCTTACGCGTCTCAATGCGTCTCAATGCGTCTAAGCGTTTCGGCTCATAGCGACGGGTTGTTGTGCGTCTGGTTTAAAGACACGGGAAAGCCCAGCCGCCAGCCTTTAACCCTAAACTCGGAATCCCTGCAAGCTCCAAACCCTAAACCCCGAAACCCTAAACCCTAGATCCTCAAACGTAAACCCACTAAACCTATACCCTATAAACTGAATCCCTGTAAGCTCCAAACCCGAAGCCCGCCCAGAGATCCTGGGCCATTTCCCCTCGCGGCTTGCTGAGGCGAGCGTGCTCGGAAGCAGCTTCAGAACTACATCGACGAGCATCGGTGACCTGGTGTTTCAGAGAAGGGGTTTGGGGTTTTGAAAACCTTGGCCTGGTGTTTCAGGGAGTTTAGGACTGGAGGTTCAGGCTTTCAAGTTTAGGGTGTTGAGGCTTGTTGGAGTTCTGGGTCTTTGGGTTTAGGGTCTAGTCTAGGCTTATTTGTCACCTTTTCACGAAAAGCCCCAAGCCACTTGAGCCGCAGAATGTGTGAGAAGAAGAATCAACCTTAAATCCAGACCCTAGCCACATCATAGTACGTGATGGTAGGTCATAGCATTATTCCATGTTTTGGCATCTTTGCAATGCTATCATCGGCTTCTTCTTCTTCTTCTTAATCTTATTCCGAATATCAACGAGTATTTAAAGTATTAATGTTCGTATGTAACGCATTAATATTACATTTATTATCATAATCATTATCATTGTTTTTGTATTCTTATTCGTATGATGATGATGATGACGATGATGATGATGACTGCTATTCTTCTTCTGATTCTTCTCCTTATTCATATTTCTATTATTTTTATTATAGCTATAGTTAGTATTGTTATTGATCTCGTTTACTAGCATCTAACGTAAACACCAAGCCTTCTGACAGCTTCGTAGTTTCGAGGTTGGAGCAGACCGTCGGCCAACACCAGCACATGGAGTGACCCTCTGAAAAGCGATAGGTTTAGGGTTCAGGGATGGTACTTGCAGATCTTAGGGTCTTGGGGTTTGAGGGTTTAGGGTTGAGTCCTGTATCTTGGGTTTTCCCTTCCCGCTCCGATGGGTAGAAGCAGGAGTAGTAGTATAAGTTAGAGTAGGAGTATGGGTACCGGAGTAAAGGAGTACGGGAGTACAGTGGTATAGGGTATAAGAGCTTAGGAGCATAGGAGCGTGGGAGTATGGGAGTACAGGATTCCAGGAGTATAGGAGTAAAGGAGCATAGGAGTGTAGGAGTACAGGAGTATAGGAGTTTAGGAGTAGGAGTAGCAGTAGTAGTAGTCGTAGTCGTCGTAGTCGTCGTAGTCGTCGTAGTCGTCGTAGTAGTAGTAGTAGTAGTAGCAGGAGGAGGAGGAGGAAGGGGGCAGCCATGAGCAGCGGTCGTTCGCGGAGTGAGGACTAGGAAGACCAGAGTTCTTGCAGCTTTAAGCTCCGACGCGTAAGCTTCTAGTCCTTACGGCGCAGGACGAAGCGACCGAGGTTGCCTAAGGCCAACATGCTATCTTGTGCTGTTCCTCAGTATTTTTCAATTTCGCTGATGATCACAAAAATGGTCGGCACTGTGACGGCAATGATGATGACGACCGCAATGACGGGATGCCTGATGATGACCATTCTGATCAGGATGGCATTGAAGAGATTGACGGCAGCACAACGGAAACTGTCGGAATGATAGTAGTCATGATGTTGATGGTGATGTTTTTGGCGATGTGGTCCATGATGAGGGCGTTTATCGTGTTTCTCGGAGAGCTACCACTGTTGCTAGTACTAGTACTGCTGCTGCTACTACTACTACTACTACTACTACGACTACTACGACAACTACGACTACTACGACTACTACGACTACTACGACGACGACGACGACGACTACTACTACTACTACTACTACTACTACTTTCACTACTATCACTAAAACCACTATACCACCACAGCTACTGCTACCACTACCACTACGACTCCTGCCTTTTTGTGATTTGTAGCATTACTACGAACGCTTTACTATTGATGTTGCTATTGTTGTTGTTATTTCTATGGCTATGTCCATTGCTATTATGCCTATAGCTGTTCCAGTTACTGTTACTTTTGCTTTTGCGATTGCAATGATGATGGCGGTGGCGATGACGAATGACGATGAGGAGGACGATTGCAACTACTACTGCTAATTCCATTACTATCAATTATCATCATGTCCAGGTACATTCGGAACGTCTTCCGGAAGTTCGTAGAAATGCTGCCAGCCAACAGTGTCGGGGCCCTGCTGTCAAAGACACCGGGGCAGCAGCAACGATTACAATAGTCATGATCCAGACAGTGTAGTCCCAAGTTAGGTGTACGGCAGCCAGACACTTGTAGGAAGCACTGCAATTGAGAAAAAGAGCGAGAGAAGGACATGGGCGAGGCAAGATAACAAGTAAATAGCTATTCCCACAATCCGCGCCGTGAAGTCGTAGAAACGTCACGGACTGCATTCGGGGTTGCGGACACACTTCACATCCCAGACTTTTTCTCAAATGCTAAACCCTAAGCCTCTAAACCCTGATTCCTGCATGGGCGAAAACCTTGCCTCTTGAACCCCTCAACCCCAAAATCCTGCGACCCTAAAGCCGAAAACTGGGTTCTAGCTGAGGAATTTGAGTCAAGTTGCCATAGTCAGGGTGCAGTGGTTGGGCTTCCGGGTTTAGGGTGCAGGTTTATGGTGTAGAGGTTAGGGTGGGTTACAAGTGCAGCTGTCACTACCTCATCTCCTGAATTCAATAACCTACAATCTCAAACCATGCCAGGGAAACACAAGAATCCGGAAGCAGAAATCTCGGTCTCAGGCCGAAACGGAGCAGCTCGTTCAGGTCTTGATGACCTTCTTCCAGTGGCTTGGGCTCGAAGTGTTGGAGTCGGATCCAGCGTGGGGTGCTCTAGGATTCGCGGTGCCGGTAGACTCCACGAACTGCAGTAGCATTGAATGTAAGGGTCTCTGACTGAGAAAACCGGTCATGTTTGAATCACATGGGTTAACAGATGGCGTTCGGAGTGTCCGGGTTGAGACTGACTTTTTTGCGCATGTCCGGGATCCTCAATTAACACCACTCCAACAATCAAAATCTGGGTGGTTCCAACAGTCCGAAGCCTGCAGCGCTGAACCGTTGGAGCAACTTCAAAAGCTAGCAGCATGATCCCATCAAAACATTGTGCAGTGCACTCCAACCCGATTGAGAATTCAGCGTTCTTTGGAACCCTTACACGCCCTTTTGTCCACGAACTAACTTTTCCCCTACGCCTACGCCCTGAAGCTCAAACCCCAACCGCAAACCCAAACCCCAAACCCCAAACCCAAACCCTCAACCTAAACCCTCAATCCCGAACCCTATACCCCACAGCCGAAACCCCAAACCCTCTGCAGGTTCTCGAGCGAGGACGCAGCTGCGATCCAGGCCAAGCGGGGCGCAGCACGGAAGCAGGGGCTGCGTCTCGGCACGGTTTAGGGTTTAGGGTTTAGGGTTCAGGGTTTAGGGTTTAAGGTTTAGGGGGGGTGGGTTGCTCAAGATCAAGGGCGCCTCAACCGCTCGTCCTTCTCATGGAGATCTTGTACAAGGGTCCCCTATTGCGATGCTGAAGAAGAGTAAGATGTTGATGCCTCGGAGGGTTGCTGGCAGTTGTGAATGACGATGCTGCTGTGTTGAAGGCTTTAGGTGTGGGCTAGTGCAGGAGTCGGTATATGGGTTTCCAGCTTTTGGCCCGTTCCCATGTCTCCTTACCGGCTTTGGATGTTTTGCAGCAGGGGGCTCCACACCCAGCCCTTAGCATAGGGGTCACAATGATTGCTTTAGTAGCGTTCCCTGAAATCCCTATCGTGATTAACACCAAAGCCCTGTTGCCCCTTAGTTGAATCCATTTCCCTAATCCCTAAACCCTTAAAGCGCGGAGTCAGGGCACAGCAAGTTTGAAATCCGAAATCCGAAGCCCAAACCCAAACGTCCGACTCCTGAACCCTCGGCCCGTATATGCGCCCCTTGACACCCCACCTCGAAACCTTTACAAACCGATACAAACCCCGAAGCCAATACATCTCGAATCCCATAGCCCGAAACTACTGCCGCTCTATCTCCAGAAACTCCAGGCTACGTAAGCCCGACCCTAACCAATTTAGCTCGAAGCCGCAAACCCCAAACTGAACAGATGCCTACGTATTCACTTGTATACGCTAAACCCGAGACCCAGCACCCAATAGTATAGCACAAGAACGCAGACCCTTACAAGGCAATATATGACCCTACAAACCACTCACAAAGCCCGGCGGGACCAGCCAATGAGAAGCTCCAGCTCCCAGGTGGCGCCTCTTTTGATTCCTGAGACCAGAGAGCCCACGCCGAGCCTTCGCCTAAAAAGCCCCCCAAACACGAATCCCAAACCCTTAATCCAAAACCCCTAAACCCTAAGTTCATAAACCCATAAA
>CAJNJA010011416.1:0-11773 GCA_905231915.1 Symbiodinium necroappetens | reverse complement strand
ACATACATACGTACATACATAAGTACGTACGTACATATATACCTACATACACACATACGTATATATACGTACATAAAATACAGACTGGCTGACCTACAGCCGTGACTGCCTGCCTGTCTGCCTGCCTGCCTGCCTACCTGCCTGCCTACCTATGTCAATGTGTAGAAACAGGTGCCATAGCCTGAACTAATCTCACCCGTCGCACTTTTGTCTGCGATGGCTATTAACAAAACTGCTACGCCGAGTGTGTTAACCTGCACAGTGCTGACATTTGTGAATGCTGTATGCTGCGGCGTTTCCGTAACATCCTGCCTTTTCATCCCACACTTTCAACGCAGAACTCAAGGAAACGCCCTGAACTGAAAGGCTCGCAGACCGTCAAAACCGAAGTCTGTGCCCCTTACTTACGGCCCTACCGCAACATCCAAATCAGAAAACATACACACCGAGTTCCGGGCGTCGGGCAGCCATGGCCTGCACATTGGGATTCGGTTCGATTCGGCCTTCTCGCCTTCGCTTCGGAGCACGATAGTGTTCATGGCGTCTGCGTTTATGGAGAAGCTCATCGTGTACTTGGTTGAAATGATGCCAAATGTTCACAGGCCACATATTCATCTTTATGCACTCGTCGCCTCCCAAACCAGACAAAATCTTGGCAGCTAGGTAAAAACCCCATCCCAAAGCCGAACTTGACATAGCCTAACGTTGCATCCTCCTTATTGTGCCCCCATGGAGACTCCGTTGATCTCTCGCGCAAACCCCGCATCGACTCAACACCCAAAACTCCCAGAAGCCTGCTCTTGGGGCAAAGGCCGCAACTCACTCGGAGCCGTGTCAACAGCAGCGGTGAACACATCGGTGGATTAAGGGCCTCGCTTTCTGTTAGGGGAGACATGTCAGAGTTCACAGCATTCTGACGACAGAGAATATAGGTCGCGATGCATATGGCCCCGGCATTCACTGGGGCTTAGATGGGCAGAGTGGATTCAGCTGGTGGAGACTTGCACAATGTCTACGGGAAAAGTAAATAAAACACGAGGGCCAACCTGATGGAAGCTGTTCTCGTTGCTGATACTGGCCACAAGTCGAATGTTGTCTCCGTGGCATTCCGTGACTGTCCAAACATGTCTGAATGCTTCCACACGCATCCATGCAAGAATACGTATTACACTCATTACACCTTTCTGCTCAGGAAGTTGTTCAGCCCCGATGTCAATGGCCAGCATGATCGGATGTTTTGCAAGCTTCCATGTGCGATCACAGAATGTACACATGACGCGTCTGGACACGGTCAGACAGAGCCTGCCGAGTCTGGACACGGTCAGAGCTCGCTGCACATACAAGCTCAGAGCTTGTGGCAAACGGCCCCTTTGGACATTATCGAAGTTGGTTTCTACGAGTGTAGACCAATTACCTCTATGCTCGGCCGAGCGGCAGTGGCAAAAAGAACTGTTCTGCAACCGGGTGGCACGCACAAGGTCGTGGCACACCGGATGTGCATAGTGACATTGGTTCGAGGGACGAACACAAAGATTTGCTTTTCACCCACCCTCCCACCGCGGCTGCGAACCGCAGCACGCAGGTCGGTGGATTGCCTTGGTTCGTGAATGTGCAACGGAGCAGCTGCATCTACGGTATTCCGAGCGGCGAGTCGTGTGAGTGATTGTGAATCAATCAGCCTCTGCCGTCTCCTGGACTGTGTGCCAGATCAGCCGGCTGTCTGCTTCTTCTCGACAAGCAGAGGACAGGGGCCTGGTGAAGCTACAGTCGGAAGAGCCGAGATCCTAGAATCATCCTCTCCGTTGCCGTGCGCTCTACAGCTCCACGTCATGCCGTGCCCTTCGCAACCAATGCGATGCTGCATGCATCGCACAAAGAGTGCGGGACAAACGCTCCGGCCGTGGATGACTTGCAGGTCACTGGCAGAGGACACACAGCAGCTCAAGACAAGCAAGCAGAAGCAGCACAGACAAAAGTGTCGCGAGAGACAGTTCCTCGTCCTCCATCGCTAGATGGCGCCTTGCTCATTCTTAGCAAATCCAGCACAACAGCGGGGGGAACCTGTGCATGGTCGGGCGAGATGCCTTCGTGGCAAGCCATTGCAAGTCAGATCTGGACGCATTTCATGACAGCCTCCATGGCAAGCTGTGCGCACGAACGCTTGACATGCGTCGTACATGAGGCTCTCTTTGGTCTTGGGCATCATGCCCCGCCTTGCCAAGCCACGGTCGTCCGGGCCGCGTGGTGTTAGAATGCGAGAACTTCAACTGGCTTTGCAGCCAATGTTGCTTGCTCTGCTCACGGCAAAACTTGACGGCTTTGCCACCTGAATCGGCGATCCGGAGGTGTGGGTATGCTTCTTCGGGCCATGGTGGTGTGCCCGCAGGGATGGGGGAATGCGGGGGTGTGGCAGGAGGAGGGTGTTGAAACGGGCGCCGGCACTTATTTCAATTTCGGAAGATGCTGCTGCAGGGCGGCGTCGGACCACTCCCTCTGCCCTATGCTGCTACGGATGTTGCACTGCCCTTTCGAGAGCCTCTCGCAGAGGCTAAACCTGACACAGGGGAGCAAAGGCAGTCGCAACAGTCCGAGGCCACGAAGAATGACAAGCGATTACCAAACGCCCGCAAATCTTTGAAGCTTCGAGGGCTCTGCAATGAAATGTACCGCCAGCAGAGGCTGAGAAATGGCTGGGACAAGCCCAAGCCAACCTCGCTCCCGCGCATGGTCCGCAAGCAGTACGAAGGCGTCCTGATGATCACGCCAATAGGTCGTGACAATTCACACTAGGGACATGCTGTGAAGAGGTTATGTGTGCGGACTGGCAGCCATGGGGAGGTATGGGCTCAGAATTGCACTCAGAGAGCGTGAGAAGCTGTTATGCAGATATCCAATTGTGGCATCATGGTGCCACTGGAACTGAGCTCCAAGGTGCTGACTGCGGAAAGAACGAGAATCCGAACAATTCTACAAGTGTTCTGAAGGGGGACGTGGACGGAAGCCAGGGGAAGCCCTGTATATCCCTGCATCGTGGTCAGGCATGGCACCGGGGCGTGGCCCTCTGCGGCTCGAAGCGCCTGACTTCAATTGATCTAATCTGCAGAGCAGCCGTTTCGTGGGTTGCAGAGTTGGCCGACCAAGGACATCGACATCTTTCAACCCATTGGCTGTCGGGCTGCAGGAGCGACTAGACGGCAGCTGCACCCTGTGGCCATTGGCATCTTTGGGGCTCTCTCGGCCATGCCAAAGACAGCCACCAGCCTTGGAAGTCTGGAACGACTGCATGGGCGTCGAGTACGGGTGTTGTCTAGAGTACTCGTGCTTCTGGGTCGCTTCAGCGGGCTGAGAACATTGCACCAAAGTCTACCTTGGAAAAGGAAACCCCTGAACGGCAGGCCTTGGCACCATGAACTGGCTTGAGCTCGAAAGGACTGGGTGTGCCGAGCGTATGGCAGAACCTGAAAGAGCTAGACTTATCACGGAGCCTGACGCAGTTGGCAGCATGCTGCTTCAGTGAGGAAAAAAACAAGATTCAGAGCGTTCCCCAGCTGACAAGCTGCAAAGCCAGCTCGGGTCGAAAAGCAATGTCATGATGCAAACGAGAACATAGACTTGCTCCGAAGTTCGAGGCACCGCATGCTCCAAGTAAATCTGGAGTCCGGAGGTGTGGGCAGACACGGCAGCGAAGCCAGGGGATGTCAAGGATGGCGTGATCTTCACTGCAAAGCCTCGCACGCTTGACCAAGGCTCAGCTACTGTTGAGCTGTCAGATCAAGATCGCGAGTGCGAGCTATGCCGCAACCCAAGGGCCCAAAGCACAGAACGAAAAGCAGTGCCCCCAAGGCAACATGGGGCGTCGCCTCCTTGAGCCAGGTACAACCGAGGCCCAGAGTCGGCTAAGGCCAAGGACACATCCCGACTGTCTCTGCAAAAGCCCCGGCCGGGGATCAGGGAAGTGCACATACGGGCGTCAGCTGAGGAATTCTTGCACTGCAAGGCTCGGGACGGTGCACTGAGCCGTTGGCCGCAGTAAAGAACGGGCTCATGCAACCGGGCTATCTGAGGCATGCATGCAGCACGGATATCGGCGTTCAGCTGAAGCTGCCGTCTGCCGACAGGCATGCAGCAAGATCAGGATCGGTTAATTGAAAACACGGCTACAAGCATGCTCTGGGGCCACTTGTGGCCCTTCTGGCGGCAGAAAAGCCCAAACAGGCCAAAGCGCGGTACAAGCAGCCACCGACGCAAAGGGCACCACCTCTTCAAGGTTCAACCGACTCGGGAGATGCCATGGTCACCCGGTTGTTCCAACAGCCGTGAGCTGGTCAGCAGATGTCACACCTCTCCAGAAAGGCAAGCTGCATCCTCTCGGATGCAAGTACATTTGAAACACGGCGCTGCTGTAAATCTCAGATCAAGAGTGCACGGCGGCTCTGGCTGGTGTGACGGAGTGTCGACTCTGTGTGTGCGGGCCGAGAATACTCCATGGCAAGACATTGCACTGCACCGCGGGCGAGTTATGGCCGAGGTGTTACGATCACATTGTGGCACCACAGAGGTCTGGCCCTTGGAGCCGCGAGGAGCTCCGAATCAAAAGCATCCACAATCAGATGCCTGCTACTCCATGCCTGATGTCCTGCCACATCTTCGACCAAAGTCTGGGGCTGTCAGTGTACCGGCCATCTTCAACAGAACAACAGCTGGCATCGCAAGGTCAGACGTGTCAAAGGCATCTTCACATGGATGGTCTGAAAAGTGAAAGATCGGCACCGCAACACGGACTTAGTGCCGGCACGTGCTCGAGGCCTCAGCTTCACTCCGTCTGCACCACTGCCAGCTGCTTTTGTGCCGACCAACGACAACTCCGATCCGGAGTCAAGCTCCGGAAGTCACAACGTTAGTGCCGCCGTCTCGGACGGCCCACAGGTTCTGCCATCAGGTCGCAGCGCGACTGTCTGGCTGACATGCAACGTAGTCCTTGACCGCATGATGGCTGAGATCTGTGGGTCTTGCTACAGCTTAGGCTGAAGTTTAGATTCAACAACTGCACCGACAATCCGTGGCAGCATGCGGGCTTCGATGGAGCAACTGGCAACAGTGTCACTACGGTGTCGGCGGAGTGTCACAAGTGGAAGGTGCCTTAAAGCATGGGGTAGTTATTCTGGTCCAACGAGGAGCCTATCGTCTTATGCGCTATGAAGTGCTATGTGCTGTACATGCGTACTGCATCCACCTCCTAAGTGCTTGTCACTGGCGGCGAGGCCCATCAAATGCCTTCAAGCGCCGGCTGCCCATCAGGAAGACAGGGAAAGTTTGTCCCTCCTGGGCCTCACCGACACCTGCTGCGGGGAAAGGTGCTTGCGACGTTCTCTGACTGGGTCTGCTACCCGTGCTGCAACTGAAAAAGAGGAGTGGTACGAAGACTGGCGTGGAGAAGGAGAATATGATCGCTGGGCAGGATGGAGTATCGAGGCATCTGTGGAAGACGACGGAAGACACAGCTTGTGATCCCTGTGATCTCACTCCGGTCACATACCCCTGTGGCAATTCCATGCGCACCGCCGAGATCTGCAGATGTCCCTGCTCAATCTTGCGAGTGGGTCCTAGAAGCGAAACTATCGCAGCAAAGGATAGGCGGAAGCCGTGGTCAGCTGCGAATCTCTCCGATGCCGGGAGCCGGGCAAATCCTGGCATGAATTTGGTGCAGCTGCGCTACAACGCAAACACTCGACAGCTACACCATGCTCCCACTGCTTCCATGGGGCTAGCAACCTGATCACTTAGCCCATGGAGTCTAGGGAAAACCCGGCAAGCCCAAAAATGTAGAGAGACCCCATCACCAGAGGCCTGCCAGCTGTCGAAGCAGAAGATGACCGTCGACGTACTACTGCCATCCTCTTGCCAGCCCCAGTCTCCGCGCAAATATGAACATCGTAAAGGCGACGCCTGCATCCCGGCAGTCAAACGACGGCTGAGAAGTGTGAGCACGTGGTACTTTGACCCCAACTTCCAGTGTGGCAGCACTCCAACTGGTCCGAAAACATGCCTCGAAGTCACAAGAACGACAAAAACCCTTCCAGCCTGCGCCCCTTGGCCACGGCTGCCCTTCCATGGGCCTTGCGACAGCAATCCCGGCTTCAGATGTTGGAGTGTCCAGGGTTCAGGGTTTCGTTGCAGTCAAAGGCTCTTTCCACGAACTCCGACACTCGATCGCAGTCTCTTTCTTTCTTTCGCCAGGGCTGTGGGCAGAGGTTGCTCAGTCTCTCTCTCTCTCTCGCTTCCTTCCTTCGGGCATAGAGGGCTGTTAAGGCCCCCCGGGCTCTAGGACGCCCGTTTGCTATCCGGGGCTTTTGGAAGGGCGTGAAATCTCAGAGTGGAAAGTCACCAAAGTTCACAACAACCTTGATGCCTGCATCACTCACCGTAACATAAAACGGTTTCGCAGGGCTGAGAAAAAAAAAAAAAACATGCATCGGCTTGGATAATATGACAGCGGAATTCAAAGTCGAATTGGTCAGCTTCCCCGTTTCAGGAAATGGCTTAGTTGAGGAACCTCTCTCTCTCTCTCTCTCACTGCTTCATCTTCTTGCCCCTGCCTCTTTGCTTCCCGGCAATCTTCACGGGGCATGCGGCCGAGGCTGCAAGCCAGATTTCGCAGATGCAAACGCTCTCTGTTGGCAGCAGGCAGTGCGTTTCCCATCCCCTGCAGCACAAGAAAGGTATTCAAGGCAGTGAACGTCGAAGAAAAATGACAACAACTCGATTCTCTGTAGCTCGCGAGTGCGGACGGCGGATGCCTTACTGTAATACTTTGCATACGGGTATCTCTAGCAGACCCTGGCAGGCCCCAGCACCGCTATGCAGGACACCATGCGCGTCTGCTGGAATCGCGACGCTGTGTTCCACCAAGATATGTGAACTACAAGCAGGACTGCCTACCAGAAGTCGAGAAGGCTGACTACATTCTGAGCAGGGGTCTCACGTTTATGCCTCGCCACTGTCTGCATCGAAAGGCGGGCAAGTCTCTGTGCCCCGCTTCCTCTGCCACGCTGGAAAATTCAATCCGAGCATATGATTGAGAAAGGTGTGGAACTTGGGAGGGCAGGGAAACTAGTACCGAGATGTACCTCGACATATGTGAACAGGAAGTGCAGCATATGCAACACGATGCAAGACTCTGAATCGGACCATGCGTGAGCGCAGGCGCAAGTCACGACCGTCGCTCAACCACCGCTGGACGCATTCTCCTTCCTAGGCTCAGGAGATTGATGGGGTTTTATGCTCTCTGCGATATGCTGTCCTCACGACCACCTCTCAAGGGTCTGAGGTAGACACAGTTGTATGGATGCCGCACCCCCGGACCTCGCCGGCGATCATGCAAAGCTGACGTCAATGTTCAGCATCCCAGTTTCTCTCGGGATTCTTCGGGGCGCAAGCCCGCCGAAGCTCATCTTCCTCAGGAAGTACATCAGGAGGAACAGGCATACGACCTCAAGCCAGGTCTCGCGGTCTCGCGTGCGATGCTGCCATTAACGTAAAGGTCCTGTCGACGCTGATGCTGATGCTGCTGATGCTGGTGACGATCACCATGACGATTACGCCGAAGCTAAAGGAAAGGAGGATGCTTGCCTGGATACCAGGAGCTCTGGGAGCCCCGGCAAAGAGCACCATGTAGATCATGTGCTTGCTGCTCTTGTTCGCCATCATCCCCTGGAGCGCAGCGGTCAAATTATCGCGGCATGGTGCTGGGTGCTGGGCACACCGGTCCCTGTACTGGGAACACCTTTCGGTTGATCCCAGACTCCTCCAGCCTTACTCGGAAGAGCCGAAAACTCTAAGAGCGCTGCCTTCAGGTTGCCCAGGGTGCCCTTGAGAAGCCCGGCAGCCTTGTCGAAGTCGATACCTCGAGCATCTCCCACATGCAGGGGGCCGGGGGGCCTAGGGAGCAGTCCGAAGCTGGGGAGGCCACCCATCTGATCGAGCAAGCTGTTGGAGTCCTTGATCGAGGAGCCAATGTTCCTGGTTTCAGAAGTTTGGGCAGTCACGAAGAGCACAACGAGGAACATGAATGCCACAGCAGTACTAAGGGCAAGCAGCAAGCATGGAATTACAAGCAACATTGCCCACATCATCGTCTTTGGAAACGTTCTAGCTGATATTGGGAGGGGCGGAGGAGTAGCCAAGAGCACAGCATTGCGGAATATAGAAGTGATAAACGAAAACAGGTTCGCAGAATGTGCAAGCAAGTCAAACACAAACCGACATCTCGGAAATCGAACGGGAACCCTATGAGGTTCTTACGTTCAGGGTAAGACTCTCCTTGGTTAGAGGCGTGCACGGCGTAAGTTGCCATGGTATCGACTGAGTTCGCGTTCTTTTCCGCAGTCCCATGCCAGCCGCGTCGGCCTGGTGGCGAATTGAGGCAAAATCCAATGCTTCGGCACTTCCCGGGTTGATGGATTAGGGGTGCTTTTTGGGTGGAGGGCCCTGCTCTCGCCACAATCCCGTGCTGACGGTTCACGTTGTGGTCTTTCGCCTCTCGCAATCATCCCTCCCGCCACGGTGCACCGCACACATCTAGCTGCGGCATGGCGCGTCTATGCCTGTGTCTATGCCTCTAAAAGCGTGCTCCCACCCCAGTCCCCAACGGCTTCCCTCGTCTCTTCCTTGTGGCGAGGCAAGACGGGAGTATCATAGAAACGTCTATGGGATAATGCAGGGAATATGCCACCTTCTGCGCGGGATTATTGCTCAGAGCCTCAGCATGCAAACAAATACTGACAGTCAAAGACATTCGGAAGCCAATGCGCTCCTTCACTCAAGCCCTCACCTGCGTGGGCCGAGGCGGACGACTCATAGTACTTCCACTACAATGTCGTCAGCATTTTGGAGTCGTGTCTTCCAGAGGGTGCTTCGGGCGATATGGTTCAGAAGCCGTGCAAAATGGTGGTATACTTACAGGCAGGAAAGCCTTTACGCAAATTACTGACGTAAACGCCACTAGAACCCTCGACTTGATGATGCTGCAACCTTCGCTTTTGCTAGCTTGCACTGTTGAAACACCCACGACCAGAACCCTCTTCTAATGACACGGCAAGATTCCCGCTGGTTACCATTCCATAGCGCGCGTGTCATAACCTTCCGATCCATTCCGTTGCAAATACAGTGGGGTGACAGGCTCCTTGCACCTCCTATTTTCTTGCAGGAGCGGCAGGGTGAAGGCTGCCCAACCTTGCTCTACCTACCAAATTTGGTGCAAAAGCAGAGATGGGAAGGCAGCACGGCCTTGTTTCACCTCCCTTTTTTGTCAAAAGATATTGAGTGAAACTTTGTTGCAGAAGCAGCTGGGTGAAGAAAGCCCGGCCGTGTTTCACATTTAGTTGCCAAAGCACATTTAGTTGCCAAAGCATCGGCGCCAGCCTCCCTGCCACTTCTACAGTCAATTCTGCATTAAGTGTCTACCCGAAGCTAGTCGAGCTGTTCCGCTATTCTGCTGGCGCTACGACGACGACAGTTGTCGCTGCTTGGCTGAGGCCTAAAGTGTTTGATAGGGCCTAGCGTAGCTTGGCAGTAACTTGCGCCTGGCATGCTTCTTGCATGTATTGGCCCTGGAGTGTCAGGTGCTCTTTCGCTGTTCGGGGTCGATAATAAGAGCAGGCCGGCACAGTGATGCAGCAGTTGCAGCAAGCTCGACGAAAAAGACTAGATGACTAGATGTAGCAGTAAAAACATGCATCAAGCCAAGGCACAAAATCTCGCGTAATAACAACATAGAAACGGCACATTTTCGAACTGGAGAAGACATGGTAAGCGTAGCTCCATAATACCACCACCGGAATACAGAAAAACATTGGCAGCAACAGCGGCACAGAGAACAAGAGAGGCAACAAACAGATCGCCAGCTGTAGCCTAAGCAGCAGCGCCTTAGCAACGAGCAGAGAAGCAAAATCATCGACAGGACAATGGGCACAGCAACAACCCTCAGCAAAGAGAAACAAGAGTAAGATAGTGGCGAGCTGGAGCACTAGCGCTTGTAGAGTGTTGAGCATGGTTGCAGAGGAAGTCCGGCCACATATATTTATCGCCGTACTCAGGTACAAATGTTAAGTGGAAGACGTCACAGACATTAAGGCTGGCCTCCTGCCCACAGCATTACGTATCATAGTTTTTGAGATAAATCGGGGAGTGGTGCAAGTCATTGTTTTTCTCGTTACACAGTCAAGAGCACAAACGGCAGGTTTCAAAACAGAAACTACGAAGGGAGCGAGCAGAATGGCCAGCAGAAACATCTGAACTTTACAACGGGTGTAACGCAGCAGTCGTTCAAGCAACACGAGCTACAGGGACCACTGCAGCGCCTGGACTGCCTAGCCCCTCCGGCCCAGAACCCGGGCTCACATGTTAACTCCCACCTGCCTCATATTACAGTTTGGGTCACGGCAGAGGGTACCCTTTGGAATACATGACGTATAAGCACTGAGGTTCGACCGTTGCTCGATCGTCATCGTGCCGCCCAGCACACATTAGGACAAGACTTGTCCAGGCCTCGTAATGTCCTTGAGCTGCCCAACCTTCGCCTCCAGGTCTTCGATGGCCTCATCGTTTTGGCGCTCCATCATCTCCCTGCCCGGACAGCAGCGCTCGGAATCCGTCCATCCTCTTCGATGCAATGCCTGGAGGTGGCAGCGTAGGTGTCATCCTTGGGCTTCTGAGCCCCGCCCTTGCCTGCTTGCGCAGTCGACAGGACCACTACTAAAGACGACACCACTATCTGGGACTCGCAAGCAGCCTTGAAATCGGCTGCCAAAAAGGGCCGCCCGCTGATCTACCTGACGAGGGCAAGTTGGTAGCACGACGTAAACGAGTTCAGGACCTGTTTCAGAAATCTTCACCGTTGACCAACACTACCAGATGAACACTGACAGAGGCAGAGGTGAACACAGTCGAGCATGTTTCTCCGTCACCTGGACCAAAGCTTCAGCGAGATTTAGCATTAAAGACTTGACAGAGCTTGGCTCAGCTCGACTTATCAGGGCCACATCCACATCTCTTAGGCTCCAGGGTCGGGATTCAGGAAGGCCTATGGCAAATCCATCACGCGTCTGCTCTGTCAAAGGTCGACGGGGCCAAAAAACTTGAGTTGGGGCCTTGGCACTGGTCCTCAACCAGTAGCTCCCGCACTGGTCTGGAGTTGTGACAAACCGGGGGCTTTCTGCCATGTTCATGGCACCTCTGCCAAGGCTGCCAAGACCCCACTGCCCCTGCCCTAGGCATGCAGACAAGCACCGGGTGGCTCCCGAATTGTGCGGCGAATTGGTGCAGTTGCGTTTTCTAGTCTCAGGCTTCAAGACTAAAGTTGGAGGGTTGAGGGTCTGGGCCTGGGGTGCGGCACTCCGCATAGGCACTGCGTGACACTACGCGGCACTGCGTGGTCGATATTGGTGTCGCGCACATGCGTAGCTAAGGCTATTCAGCTGTAGTTCTGCTCTAAGCTCGAAGGCTTGGTTGGGCTCAAATCGCCCTGAGGCGTCGCTGTGCGCGGCCGCAGCTCAGGATCTAGTGCAAGAACCTGGCTGGGCTGCAGACTGAAGCTCGGCATGTGTGAACTTTGCGACTCCATGTTTCTTGCATTGCTTCCGTGTCGATGCTGGGGGTTACGTAACAATGCCTTTATGCAGGCTGCTGCAGCGGGTAATGTGGCGGCCCGTTTAATAACATGGGCCTCTTTAATGCGTTTTTTTCCATATTCAAGCCGAGACCAAAAAAATGACCG
>CAJNJA010011414.1:0-13672 GCA_905231915.1 Symbiodinium necroappetens | reverse complement strand
GGTGGGTTAGGAGGATTTGAGGCTTTTAAAGGGCTTTCCTCTAGCCTCCTGTGGTTGAAGCTGTGGGGAAACCATGGACCGTGTACTGTGTCCAGGCGCGTGGCTGGCTGCAGCAGCTTGTCAGCGTGAGACAGTTGGGGCAAAAAACGCCGGCAGCGTGCACAATCCACCTGGGCTCACTACCAGTCATGAGAGAAGTAATGTGGTGCCCCCCAAGGTTTCGGATTCAGCAGTGGTACTACATGTTCCTTCTCCTGCTCGTGCTCTTCGTCACTTCTGTGGGAACTGCTCTNNNNTACCTGGTGAAGAACCCGATAGAGACTCGGTGCTTTTCAAATCGGCAGATTTCCAGGAGTACGTACACTTGTTCAAGAAGCTGCCTTCTTCACATGGCATGCGATTGCCACAGGTGCTTGTGGACACGTGCTGCTGCAAAGCTGTTCCAAGATGTTTCAGGCAGCCCCTAAGAAATCTAAGGAGATTCCGAGCATACTGGCGCAGACTTTCCCTACCTGCACACATTTTTACATGAACTACGTNNAGTATTATTAGGGGTACCCCTTATAGGGTACCCCTTCTGAACCCTACTTTTGGCTCTCTTAAAAGGGACCTTATTGAGAGGGTCTATATCCCCAAGGGTCCCCCTAATCCTAGCCCCCACCCGATAGGCCCGGATAGCTCGTTCTATCCAACATCGAGTCTGATCTCCGAGTCTTTGTTGAAGATTGTGCAGAAGCCGTCCAACCCTGCACAACCCCCGAAGTCACAAGGACTAGCCTCGCTGTAGTTAATCTCTTCGCGTCCCTTTCACCAGGTGCTTCTACGAGGACGGCGATGCCCATAGGGCCGGTTTGCATGACCTGGGCTGTAGCCTCCCTGCTGGGGTTGGAGGCTTAGGACTTAGGACCTGGGACTGGCGGCGGAAGCGTTAGGATCAGAATTCTGGGGGTCCCGGGTTTGGCCGGAGTTTTGAGAGCCGAAAGCCGGAAAGCCTCAGCCCGAAGCGCTGCGCAGGATTTGACTGCTCTGCAGCGCGCGGAGCCGGAGGATCAGGCTCTCAGATGTGTATGCATGCACGCATGCATGCAAGCATGCAATCTTTATTCATATCAATATCCGAGCACTTGTATCTGTATCATCTAACTATACCTAATATCTATATCCACATCTACATCTGTAATCATCTGTATCTGTATCTATGCATGCATACATGCACGCATGTAGCCTGAGTGCCAGGAGTACCACGGCATGGGTTCGCGCAGTGCGCGTTTGACGCTCTTGTACGTGCTTGCCCTGGTGTTTAGCAGCTCGTCGGATGTGGATTTTGGGGGCTGTTTCGGAGCCTGGTCGAACGATGTGGAGTGTAATACCTAGGCACGGGATGGCACGGGGAGATTCATGATGCATGGCCACTCGATGACCCGGCTGGCAGCCGCAGCAGCCTCAACCCCTTCCCCACCAGAAAGCCAGGCACTCTCTGCCCGCTGATCACTTTGTTGGGGGCGGTCTCCTTCGGAGTGGCGCGCGTGGTCTACACGTACCTGTGCCTTGGGCAGCGGAGGGGGCTCAGATGGGCCCACCCAGAGGAGGGCCGAAGCTGCTTTTTTTTTTTTGTTTCTGAGGTTCGTTTACGCAGAGACCTTGAAGCCGGACCTGGGAGGTCTTTTCTGGTAGCGGCCCGAGCATCGCAAGTTCCAGTCTAGGGCCGTGCAACAGAGCCTCCGAGTCGAGGCAGCGGCAACTGAATCATGCTCAGCAGGGCACCTTCCTGCAGCTGGGACTATACAAAAAGCGTCGTAGCCAATCTCTGTAGCCCCTTGCTGTAAGGTACATCGCGCTGATGACAGCTGTGCTTTTGCAAAGGGCTCCGACCCCATGGCCGGGCATGATCTGCGCCTCCAGCGCTCCTTGACTGGTCTTCGTGGGTCTCCGATTATCTAGTCCGGCTTACTCTCGAGAAATTCCCGGTGCTTCGCGGGGCTCGCTCAGTCTAGAGTCTAGTTTGGCATAGAGGCTCCAGGCCTGAACAAGAGCAACCCTTGACACCCGAGCTATGATCATCGCCGAGGCAGTCTTCATGGGCTTCTCCTATTACACATTCCTGAACAGGCGGGCGCAGCTTTGAGACCTAAGCTTTCCTCCCTGCCAGCTTGGACCGTCTTTGCATGTTTAAACCTTTTAGCTCGACGCCTTTGCAGGCACATGGCAGCACCAACCGTGAGAGTCCCCGCGCACTGTTGCACGCAAGGGCCTAGCTGAATCCCCATCCCCTGTTCAGAGTCCATCGAGTACGAGTTTATTCGATTTTGCTCTCTTAGTTGGGCGCTATTCAACTCTCCATATCTATCCTTTTTGCACTAAGCCGCTGAGCCCTCTAGCCAACAAGCTGTCAGTCTGGGAGGTTTCGATGGGAGCAGCTCCAGTTCAGCGAGGTGCCTTCCAAGGGTGCCATGGGCAGCTCGGCCGCCATGGTTTTGGCTGATAGTTGGGCTTTACAGTTTCAGGGCCCTTGAGTAAGGTTCAGGATTTGGGGCTTCGCTGTGGGCTTCATCCAGGTTTTGGGGTTTCTGTTGAGAGTGAGTTCGTCCGAAGGGTCCCGAATTCTCTCAAGGATGGAGCCCGCAGCGGAAATGAAGCCATTGGGGTTCTGCTTTTCGTGCTGTCTCGGCCTCTACTTGCGATACACAGCACCCTTCGCAAGATTCGCCCTTGCAATGCAGACCTGAAGCAGGAATTTGATTCTATCGTTTCAGTACAAGCATTTCGCCGCTTTCGGCTGCAACGTGCGATGTGTCAACGGCTTCGGACAGTCGCTCAGGACGCTTTGCATTTGCGTCCATCAAGATGCCCCTGACTTTTTTAGAACAGCATAGGGGTCGGAATACAGTTATACTACACTATACCCCCAAACCCTGTTCTAAGGGTCGGAATACAGTTCTACTATACTGTGCCCCCAAACCCTGTTCTTGTTTAGGCGCGGTAGATGTTTGAAGCCTCCGGCGACCAGGCGGTCCTCCGGCCACGTATGGCCACTACAAGCAGCGGCCTGGCCTTCAACGAGACCTCGGACCTTTTTTGGGACTTTGGGACTCGGGATCTCAAAAGAGTCGGGTCCCCATCCTTAGAACCCCAAAAGGATGGTACAAGTTTTAAGAATCCCCGATGTTTCGGAGTCGATGAAGCCTCAGCAAGCCCGGTAAGAGTCGCATGGCAACATGTCACCGTCCTCATGTTAGAGCAGGAGATGCTTGCGCAACGAGCCCAACGAACATGTGTAGAGCTGTTGATTCTGCAAGCGCAACACGAAGTTTTGCAACATCCCGTGCCTTTGGAAAGGGTGCGTGAGGCCATAACTGCGCCCCACAAGCCCTCACCCTGTGCCCGATGCCCTGAATGCGATCATCATACCCTTTTGCCCTTTTCATTGCATGGTTCCCTTATGAAAACTGAATACCAGGAAATAGGGTACCCTTACTAATACGGGGTCACTTAGGAACCTAGTCGGCCATACTCAGATCCCCGAGCTTCGAAAGGCCACAGCTGCCCCCACCGCCTCCGCCAGCGCCGCCACTCGAAAAGAAGGTCCAGGAGTTGGATTTCGTCGCCGGCATCGTCGTCCCTCCTCATCCTCATGCCCCTTTTCGTCGTGGTCGTCCTCCTCCTCCTCCTCCTCCTCCTTATCATCATAAACCTCCTCCTCCACATCATCATCATCATCATCACCCAATCTTGCGATGCTCGCGCACTTAGTCCGGTTGTGCCATTCCTACTTTCGCTTGTTGCGACAGTTGTTGCTGTCACTGTTGCTCGTGGTGTTTCGCGGGTCGTGTATCCTGGGAACTGTGACAATGGTGATGGTGGCGGTGCAACCGCTTGGCTTGAGCATGGTGGTCATCTTTTGAGCACTCGCTGTGTTCCTGTTCTTATTCTCGGCTTGTTCGTCTGACCTGCTTTTTGGATTGCTTTTACAAGTCTGGTTGGTATCGGCTCATAGTTTTGCATTCGGCTCCCAAGGAAAAATGATCTCCTCACCCGTGCAGTCACCTCCATGCGCCAGCGTCTGGACCCGTGTGGGTTTGGCGGCTATGACGACGAGGACTCAACACATGTCAGCACAGGCAGCTCATGCAGTGCAGGCTGCGAAGTATCTGCGAAGCCTAGGGCGCAGCACTTCGTAGATCTTCGGATCTCTTGGACCGCTCAGGATGTCCGCGGTGCTCGACAGTTGCGCCGTAGCAAGACCGCCGCGGAGGGAAGAGCTTCGGCTGCCGTGCAGATGGAGTACCAGCGTACAAGAACGACAACGGAGTAGGTCTACAGTCTACGTCATCGGTGAGCTTCTCATGTCAGCATCGTCTGACGGGTCTTCAGATGTCGGATGTAGACAGCCAGGTCCCTTGAATGAAGACAGTCACTGTCGATGGCGTAGCAGCCATTCGACACAGTGCCTTGTTTCTGACAGCGGCCAAAAAGCCTGTGGCCAGTGCCTGCATAGAGTTCAGCTTTGTGACTGTGGCACCCTGTGTTAGACGAGCTGCTGCTTGAACTCGTCAGGCCGTGCATCGAAGATGAATGCAGAGGTGTGGGCTCTTCTTGACCCTACTCGACCCGGTCCTAAGAATCGTAGCCTATGGACAGCCGGGTTGTCACGTGCGGACGCGCGTCCTTGACCGTCCAATGGTCGGCCTGGTGGCTAAACCTCCATGGCTCTCTGAGTGAGGGAGGGTCGGAAGGGCTTTGATACTTGTACCTGGAACCCGATGATGTCCAGAGGAGCCTAGGGACCCACCTACTGCCGAAACTAAACCCAAGATGCAATGCATTTTCTGCCGGAAAGAGGTTGATTCGGGCAAATCAGCACAGCAGATCCATATTTCAGCACAACTTGGCTGCGAATGAAGTGTTTCAGTGATCGCAACGTGACAAGGTTGCTAAGCGGACTTTGGGCTTTCAGTTCTCATCGCATGTTGAGCTGACGCTTCTGCCTGGCAGTGCCAGTTAAGTTGGCGGTCGGGTTGCGCAGGTCATAGACGGCATGGGTTGAGACAAGGCTTCCTTCAGAGTGTCACATGGCCGAAAGATCTAGCCGCATCTAGCCGCTCCCCAGCATCTGAGTTCGACTGCGAGGCCAAGGAGTCCAAGGAGTTCGCACAGCCGCGGGTTTGGAAGGCCAGGCCAAAGACGCTTCATTGCTTTTAAAGAGTGGGCTCTGCATCGCCAGTGCCTTCCCACAACCAATGGTCTTTTCTGGGCACAGGCGCTTCCTGTGATTTCGCTCCTTTAAGGCCATCGTTCTTCTGGACTTTGGACCTCCTTCCATCTCCACTGTCTCTGAAAAAAATATCCATCTTTCCACAGGCCGTTGGCCCATCTCCTTAAGTGTTTCTCAGGCACGAAAGCCAAAGACTGAAGCGACGTCGCAGGGCACTTGATGTGCAAATTGCTGTAATCCACTGTTCTCTCCATTCAGGTTTTGTCAAGATGTCGTGTGCCTTCGGGAGTCAGAGACGATGCTGCAGACTGCAGACTTGCGCGATCGTGCCGTTTAGCCCGCCAACTTACGCTTTTCTGTGTATGTCTGACCTGCTCCGTGCCCGTTTGGCTCATCGAGCGCCCTTCGGGGCCCGCTCGGGCCGCGGCCCTCGAGCAATGCTCGAGGCTCAGCGCAGGGCGGGAAATGCGGCTGCTGTATGAACCCCGCTTGCTTAAAGGGGTGTACAGAGCCAGTCCCGCGCGTGCGACGCTGCTGAGGCTCTGACCCAAGTAGTTCGAGGCAAGACGCATCCCCGGAGTACCTTCGGGATGGATTAGGGGCTCTAGAATATCATAACCCCGGGCCCAAAAATCGATTGCACTGGCACTTGGGGACTCAAGGACTTAAGTGGGACTCCCGAGCCCGAGAAGATCTCAAAGCCTGAAGAGTTCCACGAGTTCTGAGACATCTCCAAGCGGCGTCTTCAGCTTGAAGTTCTCTCAAGTGTTTAGTGGGGTCATTGAAGCAGCTGCGTCATGCCAGACACAATAGATGCTGACCCGGTGCTCGCCCGGCCCTTGTATACCCTTCTGCCGGATGAACATTCCACCAAAAGACCTAAACCTCTTCCGACGACGCACTCGCGAGCTCTGTGTGCATGTGGAGGTTTTTGCCAACTCTATTGGCTCACGTGGGCAGCTATGCGGGCGGAGCGCGAGAGAGGCCAAAGCGGGTGATTTCGTGTGTATCACTGGTTCCCGAGCTCTCTCGATCTGTTTGCCAAGCTCTAAGGACAGGAGCCTGGGGGAGCACAGTATGTGCCGATTGAATTCTGGATTTAGGATATACAGCATAGTAATCATAGGCCGGTTCTTTTTGGCATGCGTTCTTTTCTCGCTCTCTTCCCGCCCACTTTCTCTGCCTCCGTGTCTGCCCACTTCAAGAGCCGAAAGTGGATGGTTCTCTAAATTGGTATGCCTTCCGCCCCTTGGCATACGGTGTTTGAGTTGAATATTCAAAAACCGGGCTCGCTGCAGTTACCTTGCTGTCTGGCTGGGCAAGGGTGTGCTTCCGCAGCGAGTAGGCTTCACCTGGTGCTCAAGGTGATCCGGGTGCGCTGGTCCCGAACGCAAACAGGAAGTGCTCTCCGAAGAGAGAGTGAGCTTGGGTTCGACCTTCGATTGCGGTAAATCCTTACTACATTATTCTTTGCGATGGGTGCTATCTATCAGATCTGCCAAGCTCTGAAATGAACAACCTCTCAATCTTTCAATCGCTCTGTCTATCTCCTTCTGTACCGGCCAGTCTACTTATTTGGTTTCGTGTCTGTGAAGCTACTTCTCTAGCCCAGCCAGCCCAGCCGACCAGCATGCCGGCTCCCCCGAAGCCGAACCCGAAACCCTACTACAACGTTTCCAAGGCCCCGGACCAGTCCTCAAACAGGCGCTTCTGCTCGGCTCAAACGTGCCAACACTGTGGGCGAGCGGCCTGCAGAAAGGGACCGGGCTGCCGGAAGCTGAGCCGCCCTCCTTGGGGCTCGCAGCATTCTGATTCTGGGTGCGTTCTCGGTTCGAAGTCGCCAAGCTCGATGCGCCGTGCTGTTGCCGGACTGTCTGTTCAGAAGTGCAGCTCAATCTCTGATCTGTTCGTACCAGTACTGGTAGTCCCTGTAGGAGCAAGTGATTCCTGGTTCGCCCTCTGTAATTAGGTGCTTCGAATGTCCCTGTTGTGTGAGGCTCCCGCACGCGGCAAGCAGCTTACGAAGAGGCACTGGTGTGTTTCGGCAATTTGCTTGTTGCAACAGTCATAGCCACCACCCGCTCTCCATGCAGACATCATGACTCAAATGTGCAGTGCGCAGCATCTGCACCGAAGCCGCTACACGAACAGCTATGTAGCTTGTCCACCAGGGCAGTGAGCAACATCTTGCGCCGCAATCCCGAAAACCCATGCTGTGATCCCCAAACCCTGGCCCATAAAAACACTTTTCACTACTGCCACCTGCACTGCTTCCACTACTACCGCCAAGTACTGACTAATGCCACTGCTGCTATTACCAGCTGCCGCCACTGCGGCCACTGCGGCCACTACGGCCACTACGGCCGCTGGCCACTACTACTACTACTACTACTACTACTACTACTACTGCGCTATTTGGAGGTTCTTGGGCTTTGGAAAGTAGGCCACCTGTAGAGCTCCTTCGAATGAACAGTCTGCGCAGGTCTGCCCTTCAAAGAAGCTCTTTCAGCAGGTTTGGAGTTTAGGGTTTAGGGTTTGGGGCTTAGGGCAGAAGTGGATTTAGGGCTTAGTTTCTGTGTTTGAGGTTGAGCAGGGATTTCCCATCGCGATTGAGTCCAGCACAAAGGCCAGAGGTGCCCAAACACCGGAAGCCCTAAAGCCTTAAACTCGAAACCCAACAGTGATGGAATCGAAATGCCCATACAGGAGTTTGGGGGATAAAGGACCTCAAATTGGGGGATAAAGGACCTCAAAAAATCCCTAAATAGTAAGATCTTGATTGTGCGAACTCCCGAAGCGAACACCCCCTATATCGAAAACAGAAGCAGCAAAACACATGTGGCTTCTGAGGTGGTTGGACACCTGGGAGATTCGCGCATCATCCTGGCAAAGGAGCATGGTCCGCATTGTTGGATTCCAGGCATTCTGCAAACCTTACGCTGCCAAACTCGCCACAGTCACCCTAAGCCCCGAATCCCCCAAACCCTCAACCCCAAAACTCTAAAGCCGAATCCCTAAAGCCCAATCTCTGAACCCCAAAACGAAGTCTCCACCATAAACCCTAAAGCCTGAAAACTGTTGTCTCCGCATGAGCTCCTGGGGATGGGGCATTGCAACGTTTTCCACTTGTTTCTGTTCCGGTCTTACTGGTCCCGTCTTGCTACAAGACCGAAACCCAAGACATCAAAATGTAGAGATCTTACTAGTTAGAAGATGGCAGCCTGAGACCGAACAGTACCGGAAAGCCGAAGTTCAAAAAGATAGCCGGAACCCCAAACCCTCTAAGTGTGAGCAGACCCTTGGCCCCTAAACCCTAAACCCTAAACCCTAAACCCTAAAACACCTCCAAACCCCCAAAACCCTAAGCCCTAAACCACTTGAAACCTAAAAAACCCCTCTGCTTTTCGCACCCAGGAGGAGGAAGGCCGAGCCGGGGAGCTTTCAGGCCGGAGTTCGGGGATTTTAGGGTTTGAGGTGGTTTAGGGTTTATGGGGTTTATAGGGTTTATAGGGTTTATAGGGTTTAGGGGTTTAGGGTTTAGGGGTTTAGGGGTTTAGGGGTTTAGGGGTTTAGGGGTTTAGGGGTTTAGGGTAGAGTTCGGGGTTAGGGTTTTGGCTTTGGGGTTTACCTGTATCTGAAAAGAACTACCATGTTAGGGGTTCTTGTTATGGTTTCTATGTGTGTATGTATATAGATAGATAGATAGTTAATGGCTCCCTTATTATGGTTTCGATATATGGCTCCTGAAAAAGGTAGGTCTTTTGGGCCACAGGTAGAGTTTAGGTGAGCAGTTGTTGGTAAAGCGACAGATGCTTGCAGTGTAACGCAGAGCCGTGCATGGGGCAGCAGAGCGAAGGATAATATCACGACCTCCATCTCGTTTGATCGCTTCTGTACTCAACTCGTCGTAGTGGTCGCAGTCTTCGCCACCACCGCCGCCGCCACCACCATCAACACCAGCATCAACAGCACGGCACGGCACCAGCTCATCTCGGAATCTTCTCGTGAGTCTAGGTGTTGCGCATTCTTTCGCAGTTGTTTGCTCCATCGACCTTGCTTGCCACGAAGGGGAGCAGCTCACCATGGACCACAAGCTGAGGCCTCAGACATGGTTCCAAGGCCATGCTCTCGGGTTCAGGGTCTAGGGTAGAGGGCAGACCTCCGCAAGAAGTTTCACAGACCAATACCACGAGCCCTACACCCTACAGCCTTAAACACCAAACCCTAGAACCCTAAAGCCCTAAAGCCCTAAAGCCCTAAAGCCTTAGAACCCTAAAGCCCTGAAGCCCTAAACCCTCAAAGTCTGAGCTTCCGGACGCGAAAAACCTAAACTCCCTAAACTCCCTAAACTCTAAGACCCAGGCCAGACCTGGACGGCGAGCGCCGCCGGATTGAGCCAAAGCCCTACAGTAGCTGTCTTTTGTCTGTAGGGTTTAGGGCTTAGCGTTTTGGGGTTTATAGAGTTTTAGGGTTTTAAGGATCAGGGTTTTTAAGAATGGGGGTTTGGGGATCAAGGTTCAGGGTTTAGCATTGGGTTTAGTGGGTTAACGGTGTCAATTTCGTTGACGGTGAGGAGCTGAGAGGCTCAGGCATGCTAGGGCGTCTTCTGGATTCAGGGGCCACGCCGGTGTGGAGCATCATACCTGGGAGACCAATGGCCCTAAAGCCTAAACCCTAAACCCCTAAACCCTAAACCACAGGGATCGTGTAGGGGGGCAGGCTGGGAGATTGCTTTCGGCCTTTGTAGTTGTATCTGGCCTGACGATGCCGATCTCTCCTCCGACATGCCCGGAATTCCTGCACTAATGAAGGCCAGGGTTTGGGTATGCAAGCAGAGTTACAAGCAGGACAGTGGGTTATCTGATGCTTCAGGTAGTGTCTGAGGCTTTGGATTAGATCAGCGTAGCTGGGAGCCTGAATGCCACAAAGAGCTAGGCCATCTTGCCCCATAATGTGCCGCTGGCGCCAAAGTCAGAGCATGCCACTTCGACCGATGAACGGCTCATTTTCAGGCGGTTTTCCAATGTAGCCGCAGCTCACCCTGAGACTTCCAGAGATCCGGCGTCGCCTTGATGGGCTGTGGGGGCAGCTGGCATGGCTCGCCAATCTCGCCATGACAAGGTCTGCATCATCCCAGCACCGCCCCGAGACGCGCTATACCCAACTCGCGCGACTCACGAGCTCTACGTCCAGGAGCTTGAGGCTTACCTCATCACTGTGGCCACCTACCCGCATGCTTTCCAGAAGAAGGTAGAGAGGCGGCGTGGACCAGCTTGGGAGTAAGTCGACAGCCGGTGGCTGGTGCAATGTCTACGGTATGCCGGGGGAGAGCCGGTACAGGCTGCCTGCAAGATTTCAACAAAAATCCTCTACTCCTGCAGAGAGTGGGTGCGGCTGGGCTGTTCTGGGACAAACCTTTTCGTGCTTAATATAATGTGTGCTTAAGGGGGACCCGTAATTTTTAGGCTTGGTCCTCCCAGAACAGCTCACATTATCATTATGTAGACTAATGTAGTGATCAACTCATTGCTTAAAATGAGGCCGCGTGAACGCATGCGTCTCTTTTTCCAAATCAAATGGGGGTGCAGTCCCAGTTCGACACTCCCCCTTCCAGGATCAGTCATACTTGTATCCCGTGCCTCGGAAGTTGTAGCTGCAGCTTGCAGCTCTGCTTCGAGCCAGCTCTTTGACTTGTGTGTCGGTGACCTTCATGACCTTGGCGTGAGTCCTTGAAGAAGTAGTACTGGTGGTGGTATCGTAGCGTAGCAGTCGTAGTGCACTGGCAATGGTTAATAGTGGTAGTGGTAGTCGTAATAATAGTTGTAGTAATAGTGGTAGTAATGATAATGATTTAATGGTGGTGGGGATGGTGGTAGTAGTAGCAATAGTAATAGTAATGGTAATAGTAATAGTCATCGCAATGGGAATAGTAATAGTAAGTAGCAATAGTAAGTCGTAATAGCAATAGTAATAGTAATATTTGTTGTAGTAATCGTGGTGATAGTAGTAACTTTGATAGTAATAGTAGTAATAGTAGTAATAATGGTAATAGTAGTAATAGTAGTAATAATGGTAATAATAGTAATAATAGGAATAATTGCAATAGTAGTAATAATAGTAATAATAGTAATAATAGTAAAAATGACAGGCAGTATTAGTAGTAGCAGCAGTAGTAGAAGTAACAGCAGCAGCAGCAGGCGCCGTAGTAGCACGCCCGGTAGTAGCAGTCGTCGTAGCTGTAGGGAATAGCGGAAGTCGTAGTGGTGGCGGTAACGGTAGCGGCAGATGCCGCGGCAGTGGTAGCGGTGGCGGTAGCCGGTAGCAGTAGAAGCAACAATAGCATGATGCTCCTGTTTCGTGTTTGTATCTGTGGACAGACCAAATACAGGAGGAGGAGGAAGAGTAGCAACACAGCTGAAGCAGCAGCATACTTATGAAACTACTGCGAATTTGTCGTTGCGTGGCTGAAAGGACTCCGCTTCATTGTCATGCACAATTAAAGTTTTGGATATTGCAAAGACCCTGGCCGCCGCGTAAAGAGGCTTGTTTCTCTGAGTGATCTCGTAGCAGTTGCTGGTACTAGATGCCCTGTTTCATGCATGCTCGGCAGTTGAACACATGGACCTTGCTGCGACAGAAGATGGTGGGGAATTCTCAAGTGCCTATACCGTTATGGGGTAGCATGTCATACCGTGAAGCCCTATTCTAATTGTTAAAGACCATATGTTATGCCAGCCTGGAGCATGAGATCTGCTACTGAGGCAGTGTGGCGGCCTGGTAGTGCGATTGAGCCCCGGCTGCTTGAACAGTGGCTAGTAGGTTGAGCTTTGTGTGTAAGGCTGGATGCGTGCGGACATTCCCATTGGTGTCAGTTCGTTCGTGTTATGCAGTACTGATCAGTGCTGTCGTTTTTACTTCCGGACATTGGTGTGACTCCGCTACCGCGACCACCACGGCGACGACAACAACCACTGATGCTGCTGCTGCTGCTGCTGCTGCTGCTGCTTTTACAACTTTTACTGCTGCCACTGCCAGCATTTGATATGGGTGTACGTATAAGTCTAAACGGCACTCGCCCGAGCATTTGCAATAGCCCAGTGTGATGGTCGAAAAGATGCGATGACAAGATGTGTGGTGCCTCGCCATCGTCGCGCCATCATCATCATCATCGTCATCATCATCGGCCCTAAGCCCCAAACCCCAGACCCTAAGCCCTAACCCACCTTTGATGACATCTTCAAGGTGGATGTCATCATGATCCGTCTCTGTCCCTCTCTAACTCACGAGGGTTTTAGATCTTAGATCGATCATAGAAATGACAGCAATGGCAGGTATGAACAGTGCCTTGCGAAGTACGTCTGCTTTGTTTCTGAACCGCTTTTGTTGAACAGTAGTAATTCGAGGTTGCGGTTCTTGTCAGCTTCCTAGGTTCGTGTCATGCCAGGCGAAATCACGGCAACAAGCCCTTCATTCGCGGCGGGGATTTCATGATGCGAAAGGCGGGTTTGGTCTCGTTATTTTTTCGGGGGGCTTTGCAGCTTTAGGTTTCAGGGCTTGGGGTTTAGTGTGTTTAGCAGCCAGCTGGGTCAACCAGCAAGTTCGTACAATCGTGCTACATGCTGCCTTTCCCCCCTTTGTGTCTCACTTTGCCCTCCTGCTCTTCGAACACTGTGGCAACGCACCACAAACCCCAAAACCTCCTTGGCCCTCAAAGCCTGAGTTCTAAACTCCCAAACCCTCAAAAGCCCTGAGCCCTAAGCCCAAAACCAGTAGTTGAATGCGACCAGCGTGCTGACATGCCCATGATGCGATGTGTGATCCATGAAATTCGGCGTCTCAGGCGCGAGGTAGCCGTCCAGTGCTCAAGTTTAGTTGAGAGGTCTATGGTTTTGGGTTTTCGCGAATGACATAAAGTGTACAATGCTTAATGAAGGGGTATTATGACCGGTTATCAATCGCCATTCCTTAGTTTGGACAGTCTAGCACTGCTGTCAGCTCCTGCGCAATTTACATCCAGATGAGTCGACCCCGAAGCTCTGAACCCAAACAAGAAACACTCCATGTAGAACCGTTATAGAACCCTTTAAGCCTTTTATAGAACCCTTAAGACAACAAAAGAACTCTTTACAGAAATGTCCATGCCTGCGTAACGCTGCGATGACCACTCGCTGGGGTCGCCCGGCACCAAGCCGGGAGGGAAGCGGCCAGATAGATTCGATCAGAGGGCTATAGAGTCAGGGGTTTTAGCGCAATCTCCGATATTGTGGTTAGTAAGTATGACCATTCCTCCTCCTCCTTCTACGGCGACGACGACAACGACTGCTGCTGCTGCTGCTACTACCACTACTACTGCTACTACTGCTGCTACTACTGCTGCTACTACTGCTGCTATACCTACTACTACTACTACTACTACTACTGCTACTGCTACTGCTACTGCTACTGCTACTGCTACTGCTA
>CAJNJA010011413.1:0-11031 GCA_905231915.1 Symbiodinium necroappetens | reverse complement strand
AATCCCTGTGACTGTGCGTACTTCTCCCACACGGCGGCTCCAAAGCCATCAACTGTCACGAGGATCTCGTCCCAAACACACCCGAAACACACCCGATCTTTGTGATAATGGACACTTTCCAACCAGGACTCTGCCATGAGGGTATTGAAAATGCAACTGTCACCAGGAGGCGTTCCTGTCGGGCCCGCTTCCTGTGGCAGTTGACCCAAGAAAGGAACATGATGATGATGATGATGACGGTGATGATGATGATGATGATGATGATGACGGTGAGGGTGATGATGATGATGATGGTGATGCCGATGAGGATGATGATGACGATGATTACGCTGATGATGATGATGATGACGACGATTTCGAGACGCTCAGGGCGACCCGAACCGCGAACCACACCACACCACAGGGGGGCGGAGGGACTGAGAGCCGAACCACACTACACCAGAAGGGGAGGGGCGGGGAGGGGCCTGCCGAACCGGGATCATATATGCCTTCCATGCGGGGTTGTTTACGGTTCACGGTTTATATTGGGGCTTGGTTAAATTAAAAGAGATGATGAGGGTCACTTTGAGGGTATTCTTACACTACCCTAAACCCTAGACTCTGGACCTTTTACTCTTGGGATTAAGTGGTTTAGGGTGCTCTTCTAGGGTTCAGGGTCGCCAGATGTTTGGGATTGGGCACTTGAGGATTATTTAACAGGTCAAGAGCATTTCAGGCGCCCCTGGAAGACGGATTGAGGGTTCAAAGCAGCTTCATGCAGGCAGTTTCATGGGGTCCTGTACTACGTATAAGGGCCTTAATCATTAGAATAGGGTTTGGGGGCCCACTGTGCGATGAGGATAATCAGGAACCCCCCCAAGCTGGTATTGGTAATTATTTAGGCCCCTACATTCAGGGGCCTTGCGTTGGCTTCGACGGGTTCCTTGAATCGGAGCCTCTACAGGCCTGTGCAGCGTTCGGAGGTTGCGAGTTTCGGGTTCCTGGCTCTCGGAAGCCCTCTACGGAATTAGTCGAAGAGTGCTTTTTTTTTGGTGGGGGCGGGGGCTGTAGTATGGTAGACATATGGGCTGTAGTATGGTACGAGTAGAACTATGGGCTATAGTATGGTAGAACTATTGGCTATATTATGGTAAGACTATGTAGTCGGCTAGTGACTGTGAGGTATTTTTGGCTCTTCCTTAGTATTGAGAGAGTTCCAAACTACTTCCCTAAACCCTAAACCCGCTTGCTGAACGCCGTGGCGCGTGGAACATGACCGACTCCGAGCCGCGCTCGTACTGCCGGCCTCGGCAGGCTCGAAGGAGCCAAGAACTAGCTGAAGCTTTAGGGTTTAGGGTTTAGGGTTAGGCTCGAGAGCGCCTTAGGGCTCAGGCCTTGTGGGGCCGAGGGTCTTCAGAAAATCCAGGGGGGTAAGCTTTGTGCTGCGGATCCCTGACTCTGAGTGCCAAGGCGAATCCAGCTCGAGGCGTAGTAGTCGAAGTTCACCTAACAGCCACGGGTGGCGTGGGGCAATTGCGAGGTCGAGCATCCTAAGGACGACCGGAGGAGGACGACGACGAACACGGCGAGGACTGCTGTTATCACTGGTAGCACAACTCGCCATCACTGCTGTTGCTGCCGGTGCTGCTCCTGCTCCTGCTGCTGCTGCTGCTGCTGCTGCTGCTGCGGCTGCTGCGGGCGGCTGAGCTACTGATCTCTGCCCGCCCCCCGACAACTGCTAAGCACAAAATTAAATACAACCACCAGGTACATACAACAGTCAAACGAAGGTAGTGAACACTATGCAAGGACCAGGAATACGAATAAGAGCAGTGACAGCAGATGCTGACCCAAACAAGCCAAACCCAAGGCTAGATCGGTCTGGAGGCGGCAGCTTGCAGCACATTCACGAGGGACAGGAAGGCCATAGAGAGGAGAATAGACAGCTGCAGCTTCGAGTAGAGAAGACCTGCCGTTGATGGCTTAGGCTTAGAGCTTCAAGGTGTAGGGTTGATGACTTCGGGGTTCCGGGCTCTGAGATTACATACGAGTTGAGGGTCCAGTTCAGGATCAAGTTTGTCGGCGGACCTTCCGTTTTCGGGCTTCAGAGTTTGCTGTTCGCAAGGCTTGCGGAGCTGGACAGGCTCACGATGGGGAGGGTAATGCTGGACAGGTGTCTGAACATTTCGCACGTGGGTGGACCTGAATCGAAGTTCCTGCAGTTCGATTAGTCATAGAAGCATGGGAACTTCTACTTCTAAGTTCAAAAGGCCTCTGGGAGCTTCCATGAAGGCAATAGCAGTTCATGGAAGATGCTGACCGAGCCGTCTGCAACTTTATCTGCAGGCTTCGCTCTCCATTCTACGTGAGCCTGGATCAATGCCCCGATTGAGGCAAACCTGGCAACTTTGGTGCATACTGTACCAAGTGCAGCTGAAATGCAGGTGGATGCATAGAGAAGCACCATGATCCGGGGCACATTCGTCACCAGCATTACCTGGAGATTTTTGTGGTCCCCGTGAAGCCTGCCGGGTTTTTCGGGTGGCTCTCATGGCGGAGCTTTTCCATTGGGGCAGAAGGGCACAAGCCTTACAACGATGACAGCATTCGGCCAAACACATCCTTCGCCCAGCGTCAGGCATGACCTTCCTCTTGCTGCTGAATTTCTCGCTATCATCATCGAGACTGTCTGCAACTACCACCCCACTACCATCACCGTTGGCATCCGCATCATCACCACCACACCCGCTGGCCCGCAGACCCTAAGTAACCTCTGTCATCATGACTTGCGCCATCTCCACCATCATCATCACCACCACCCTCATCATCGTCATCATCCACCATCATGTTTTCCGACATGGCCAATGTAATGTTGTAACGGGAACAGTTGTAGCAAATACCAACTTCAATTATCTTGCCTCTTCACCGACCCACCCCAACTCTGCGCACAAGCGACGTGGCTATCAAAGCGGGCCGAATCTGTGGCGCTGGGCTCCTTCCGTGAAACGTCGCGGCACGTCTTCCAGATGTTCTAGAAGCTTTCATGGGGTGTTGTAACGCATCCGTGCAGGTACTGGTTCCTGTCATAACGCCTCTATGCTTGAAGCACCCTCTCCATTTAGCAGGGTCACAAGTACTGTATCTCAAAGAAGTAGCTTCGTAGAGATCATACGAGCATTTAAAGAACGTATTATGACGCCTAGAAGCCTGTAGGGTTTGAGGCCTCTAGGAGTTTAGGGCCCCTCTCGAGGTTTAGGCTTTCCTCACATACTTGTCAGAACTGCTTTCTGGGAGAAGCAACGTGACAGGCATATTGATTAATGATGGGTTCTAAACCCTAAACCCCAAAATCATGGGCAAATAAGGAGCAAATCCGGATTTGGAGGAGTCCTAGAGACTGAGCCCTAAACCCGAAACCGTTACAGTAACCCTTAAAGGAACCCATATAGTAACCCTAAAAGGAGTCTTTATACTAACCCTCACAGGAGCCCTTAAAGCAACCCTTAACGGAACCGAACCAGAAACTGAGTATTGGAATTGAAGCCGGCTTCCGGTGCTTGGCTCAGCCAGCTCCAGGATACTTATTCGAAGAGGCATTGTAGGGTTGGCCTTAATAGTAGAATAGGGCTTTGGGATACATGATACTATAGTGCTGCAGGACCACAAGGGGACAGTATTACTGATTTTTCGCACCTTTTGCACACCCTTCTGACGCTCCTCAATCTCGTCCACCAAGGATGTGCGCATCCCACGCTGCTTCCAGCACTGGCGCGCGCCTTAGGGAAAAGGAGCTTGGCGAGGGTAAGCAGCGTGGGTTTGGGGGATTTCGAGCTTTCGTATGACGGTTCAGAGCAGTTTGGGGCGTAGGGTTTTGCGGTTGAAGCTTGGCAGGAGTAGAGCCAGGGTCAGGGTCCTGAACACCTGAAATCATCGACATGATCGAGATGCCTCTCGAAACATCTCGTAATTCAGCATCAAAGTCGGGTTCGGTTCAAGCCTGAACTTCGGGGCTGAGTACCCCAGCCCCAAAAAAGGTTAACCAATTTGAGTTATATTTGAGTCATGGTAGGATTCTATAAGCCTCATTTTGAGTTATGTTTGAGGCATAGTAGGAGTCTATAAGCCCCACAAGCTGAAAGGTTGCCTACTCAGCCCCGAATAGAATGATTTAGGATTCGGATTGGGCCGCTCGGGGCTTGCATCGCCCGGAGTGTGGAATGGCGACCGGTGTTGGGCAGTCGAGACTTCATGAAGATGAGACTAGCAGCAACACCCCAAGCCCTGAATGCTACAACCAAGCCCGAAACCCCAAACCCCTAGAATCCCTAGAACCTTAAACCCTAAACCCTAAACCCGAACCCCTGGGACCCTAAACCCGCTCCCCTCCCCGAAGCCGCGGAAGTTAGCAGCTGAGCTTTCGGGTCTGGAAGGATTTTGGGGTTCAGGGCCTCGGGCCTCCAGAATTTGCTGCTTCAGGGCTGTGGAGCTTTCTTGAAGCTTTGAGTTGAGGAGTTTTGGGCTTAGGGTTTAGGGGTTTAGGGTTTAGGGGTTTAGGGGTTTGGGGTTTAGGGTTTAGGGAGTTAGGGTTTAGGGTTTATAGTAGAAGCCAGAAAGTTGGAACATGGGTTTAGGAGGATTAGTGCTAGGATCCTCAAGCTTTACCTCAAGGGCATGAGGACAGTCATGTTCCAACTTTCTGGCTTCTACCATAGGGGTGTGGGGTTTTGGGTTTATATAGGGGTTTGGGGTTTAGGGTTTAGGGTTTAGGGTTTATATAGGGGTTTAGGGTTTAGGGTTTAGGGGTTTAGGGTTTAGGCAGGATTCCAAGAAACCTGAGAGCAAGGAAAGCACCTGGGCCCCCTGCGGACCACCGGCAGGCAGCTCAGCAATCCGAAAACGGCAAAGACGATGTACTTGAAGAAAAACGCTTTCCTGGAGGGTTTAGGGTTTAGGGTTTAGGTAGACCCTAAACCCTAAACCGGGCTGGTCTATGCCAGCTTCAGGGTTTAGGGGTGACAATAAAGGTTGCCAAAACGGCTACTGTAAGGATACTAAAACGCCTACTATGAGAGTAGGACTATGAAGGTTTAAGGCTTTGGTTGAGCTTTCGGGCTGATCTTGTACAGGGGGGCCTTCGGAAGTAATCGTAGAGCTATACAGGGACTATAAGGAGACATTGTTCCCAATTATTCAGACCTAATATCATGCAAGGTTCAGGGTTTGGCTTAGGCGTTAGGATCCCATGTGCAACTTGAAGGGCATGGGGTTTTAGCCCCGGCAAGGTGGCGAGAGATTACTTGTTGTACTTGCGGTACAGTATCTCGTAATATAATGTGGACAGTAGCTGAAAATTCTTCCTCCTCCTCATGGAATAACACTGTAACAGCAATGGAAATGTCGCTGCAAACAGCGGTGGTGTCATCGACAGGATCTCAGATAACCCGCATTTGTCACGGACACCATGGCCTCGCTGGCAGGCGACCCTAAGATAAAACGCACAACCCTTCGCCCAAAGCCCTGAACCCTTGACTCTCAACCCCTAACTAAACCTACACCCGGAACACTAAACCCTTCGCCCTGAGCCAGTGCCCGCCGGGGCACAGCGGCGAGTGCCGGCGCAGGGTGAAGAGGTTTCGGCGGAAGGCCCAGTCGCGGCTGATCAGCTCAACCTCTCCGCGGCCAACTGGGGGTTGTGGGTTTAGGGATGACAAGGTTCATGCTTTAGGGATTACGGGTTCAGGGTTTCGGGTTCAGAGTTCAGGGTTCAGGGTTCACCGTACGGCTTCTTGGCGTTCCTTCATCAAGTATCCATCAAGGATTCTTGGAGTCACTGGGGCGTTCGCTGCGAACACATCAAGCCAGAGAGAGACCACACGGAAACTGCAAGCAGCCACTGCAGTCAGTAGTGCAGGATAGAGAGCTCAACCAAAGAGTGTGGATTTCAGCACTAGGTTGAATGTTGTGATTGTGTGAAGCTGCAGTAGCGCCCTAATAGTCTAGGGCCTATAGGGTTTGGGGTGTGTGATGTACGGTAATAGATAGGTTGATAGACCGATCGAGCGTTGTGTTCCTGAGACATCGAGTGGAGCAGCCTTTCGTCCCAGGTGGAGCTTCAGGATGGCATGGCGCAGGCTTCAGAATTTGGGTTCTGGGTTTTTTGGTGCCTTGGCTTCAGGGTTTTTGTACATTGCTTCGTTAAAGTTTTGGGGTAGTGGTATGAGCTGTTGCTTACGTTCTCCATGTCAACTGCCAGCCCCACCCAGCCTCCATGCCCACCAGCAACAAGTGCGGCAGCGACAGGAGGAAGCAGATGCTCCTCGGAGCTGCAATCATGAAAAAAGTGTTGGTGTCTTTAGGGGCGTGAAGGGCCTGAGGCGGTGTAGGGCTAAGTAGGGGTTGGGGAATGGTTGTTGCTCCAATCCCTTTGCTCATCGCACAAGCGCGACGGATGTATCTTTGATGGAACTCGCTATGGCAGTAGCAAGTAGCGAACCTATAATCAACAAGTGAGAACGGTATGAAAGACAAGAACCACGAAGAATGTTAAGTTGCTGGTTGCTGGTCATTTGAAGGCAGGTTCTCGTCAACATACGGCAGTAACGACGACAGTCATCACCATCATCATCATCCTCAGTCCTAAACCCTAAACCCTGAAACCCCAAACCCTCAGAACATAAACCTCCCGGGCAAGATGAAGTTACTTCGGGGCTGCTCTACATAAGGTAACATAGGGGGCCTTAATAGTTGTAAGGCAATATAGGGGCCTTAATAGTTATAAGGTAGTATAGGGGCCTTAATAGTTAGTGCTTCCAGGGAGCCAATCACCTCTCGCCACGCACAGGCAGAGGCCTCGGATTCTGACATGCTGCTTGCGCAGGGGCCAGTGTCGAGAGTATGGAGTGTGGACTCTTCAGGACACAAATTGCCTTATGAAATGGCAGCAAGCAGACCCAAAATCCTCAGTCCCTCGTCCAAAACTCAAGTGCTTGCAAGGCTGCAGAAATTGCTGACCCACATCTCCAAGAAGAAGAAACACCATGACCAGCAACGCCTTTGAAAAGGCCAGGGAAGCGATGCACGAGGCTTTGGGGGTTAGGATTTTGGTGAACTTGAACCGGGGGTTCACGGAGTTTCAGCTTGAAGCCTTGTCGGATTTCGGCAGCCGCCTTCAGAACGATTTAGGGTTTAGGGTTTAGGGTTTTCAGGGTTTAGGGCTTAGGGTGTTTTAGGGTTGAGGGTTTGGGATAATGAACTGGCACTCATTCCATTTGAGGTTGCTCCTCCTGGTCCCATGCTCCAAGGCCCGCCAACGTGAATTGTGTTAGCGGCTTCTGGCCGTAGTGGGAGGTGGGCACTCTGTAACAGCAGAACTGAATTAACAAGTCAGGATATTCTCATTGCTTTTATTGGAATATACTGGAAATACTACGACTATGGTATGACTGCATGACTATGCTATCACTATGACTCAATAATTATGATGTCAGATCACCAGCATGCAGGAAAGTCGCTGCAAAATACGTAAGCAGAAGGCGGTCACGTTTGTGGCCAGCCACAACGGAACCATTCCATTGAACTGTAAAATGACACGACCATCTCGGCCCCCGTAGAGATAACTGTTGGGGTGGGCAATGCTTGTTTGTGGTACTTATACTGGGCTGTTGTTAAGGGATTTAGTCTAAGTTACCATAATAAGGAAACCACATGGTTTACTATAGACCCCTATTATGGTAACTTAAGTTATATCCCTTAACAAGAACCCAGTATAGGGATTGTAGGCAAATCCTCCGGACTTCGGAGGAAACCCGTGAAGCTCCTCGCAGACTCCAAGCCAAGGTCCCTGAACTCTTCTGCCGAAGCACAGCAGGTTTGGATCCACCAAAACATCCGCGTCGCAGCTCACACCAACCTGCAGAAGGCTCGGCTTCGGTACTTTCTTACGGGTAGACGGGACTCTGCTGGAACGTCATGTGAACTGGTAGTACTAGCATTTATGTTAGCATTCTTCCTGTGCGTTTTTTCCGTGCTTACATCCATGCATCTATGGAGGTATGTGTGTGTGGACATGTATGCATATGCATGAATGTAGGTTTGTATGTATGCACATAATACATATGCATGCACGTTTTTGTGTGTGCTTCTGAGTCTGTGAGTATGTCTGTCTGTCCGTCCATCTGTCCGTCGGTCGGTCTGTCCGTTTGTCCGTCCGTCCGTCTGTCCGTATGTATGTATGATTACCTATGTATGTACGTATGCATGTAGGTATGCATGTACGTATGTATGTATGCATGTATGCATGTATGCAAGTATGCAAGTATGCAAGTATGCATGTATGCATGTATGCATGTATGTATGCCTGCATGCATGCATGCATGTGTGTGTATGCATGTATGCATGCATACATGCATGCATGTATGCATGGAGGGAGGGAGGTAGGCAGGTAGGTAGGTAGGCAGGCAGGCAGGGAGGTAGGTAGGTACGGTACGGTACGGTACGGTACGGTACGGTACGGTACGGTACGGTACGGTACGGTACGGTACGGTACGGTACGGTACGGTACGGTACGGTATGTATGCATGCATGCATGCATGGATGGATGGATGGATGGATGTATGTATGTATGTATGTGTGTGTGTGTATATATATATGTATATATGTATGTAGGGGTGTGTGTATGTATATATATATATCTATGTATGTATGTATGTATGTATGTATGTATGCATGTAGGTAAGTAGCTAGGTAGGTAGGTAGGTAGGTAGGTAGGTAGGCAGGCAGGCAGGTAGGTAGGTAGGTAGGTAGGTCGGTGGGTGGGTGGGTAGAACATGCCGGTTATGCCATGTGTCGTGTTGTGCTGTGCTGTGCTGTGTTGCGTTATGTTGTATCATGCTGTGTTAGATTGTGCTAGGCTGTGTTATGCTGTGTTGTGCTGCACTAGGTGGTGTTTTGTTTTGTTTGTTACAAACGAATATCTGAGACGTGCTGTTTCCATTCACTTACATCATATGCATTCGCTGTGGCACGGCATCCTATTCCAAAGCGTGGGCCGGTATGGTGCAAGCCACAAGCTGTGCATGTGAACATGTTCTCACAGGCCAGAGCACACCATGGAGAGGAGTTAAACTCGGGCATATTACCCTGAGCTAAGATTACATGATAAAGCTCCGCAAACCCCACATGGAACATGTTCCAGATACTAGAACTACACAGCACCGGTGCCATCGCGACAACTAAACCCCCGCCCAAAAAAAAAAGACACACACGCACACAGAGACAATAAAACACCATAGAACCTAAGTACAGTTCATCAAATCACACTCCCGCCTCGATATGACTCGGTGTGGACTGCCGGCCGAAATTATCCTGGCAGCAGCGTAGGGCCGAGGAGCCCGACCCTTGAACCAGAAGGTTCAGGGTTTAGGTTGTCGGGCTTAGGGTTTCGGGTTTTGGGCTTAGGGCTTAAGAGTTTAGGGTTTAGGGTTTTTGGGGCTTAGGGCTTAGGATGGTGTTTCAAAGTTAGAAACGATAACATTGATGCTGCCCTACTAAGGTTTTGCCAAGTTCCCAACTGAGTGTTGCCAAAGCATCAGGAACTCCAGGACGGAAACGCAGAAAGGGATCCCAAGTATCAATGAACGTAGTTTGCTGACAGTCCTCGGTATGCCAAACCCTAACACTAAACTCCCTAGCCAAATCCTCTGAAGCCCCCTCTACCCCAAACCCCCTCAGTCCCCTGACCTGAACCCCCGAATCAAAGCCTCGACTTCTCAACCCAAAACCCTACACCCTAATCCAAATCCTAAACCCTAAACCCTAAACCTAAACCCTAAGCCCTAAACCCTAACCCCTAAGCCCTAAGCCCTAAACCCTAAACCCCGAAGCCCCAAGTGGGGCCCCAAGTGTAAGGGCGACAGCTCTTTGCAATCCTCGCCCAGCTCAGCACCGACTCCGCAGCTCTCCGAGGAAGACGCCAAGGCATCCCACTCCTTCTCGGGCTTTTTTACCGCTTTGGGGTTTTAGGGCTTTAGGGTTCAAGGGTGTAGGGTTTAGGTTTTAGGGTTTAGGGTTTTAGGGCTTTAGGATTTTAGGGTTTTAGGGTTCAAGGGTTCAAGGGTTTAGGGTTTAGGTTTTAGAGTTTAGGGTTCAAGGGTTTAGGGTTTGGGTTTTGAGGTTTAGGGTTCAAGGTTTACACGTCCTGCAGTGTGACCAGAGCTGGCATTCAGGGTGCTGGGTTTCGGCTGTACTGAATTGCTATTCATGGTTTTATATGCAGACACAAGCTTTCAGAAAGAGCATGCCTCTTTGGGCAACACAACCTATCTTAAACACTTAGGGCTTAAGGCGGAGCCGTAGCCCGAACCCTTCTCTCCCAGAATACTTCTAAGCTGGGCATCTGAAGCGAAGCCAGCGGGTCCCTCAGCTGCCGGCCCTTAACCCTATGGCCCCATGTAACCTTTCTAGCATCTACTTGGGCCTTAAGGTACCTGGTACCTATACAAGAGCCCCTTTTGAAGCTTAAAAACCTAAGCATGTACTATGTGGGAACAGGCAGGCTTAGGGAAAGCGGAGGTCCTTCGACTCTGCAATGATGTTGAGGCTTCGCCTTCCGTGGCTGCAGAGTCCAGAACCATCGTCCGAAGGACAACGTCTGCCCCACTTCTTTGGCATACATATACATGTGTGTATATATATATATGTATACCCTAAACCCTAAACCCTGTATACACCTCTCAAGGTCTGGGCCGTAGGCTGAAGATCACAAAAACTCGACCCTGCAAGGCCTCTGGAAACAGCTTGACGCGACTGAGGAGGCGAACTCATGCGACACGACAATCGGTAGCTTCTCCTGATGCTCGGGAAGTTTAGGGTTTAGGGTTTGCGCACATAGCCACCAAGGCCTTACAATGCCTTACACTCCTCAACACCCGTACACCCAGCTGCAAAACGCATTGCGTCTGCAACTGCACGGCTACGTTTCGATTTCAGGCAGCCCACTGGTCGTCTAAGAAGGCAGGCTCATCATAAGCCCTCCCGACAACCCCCCCCCCCCCC
>CAJNJA010011412.1:0-13672 GCA_905231915.1 Symbiodinium necroappetens | reverse complement strand
ACACACACGCACACACGCACACAGAGTCGCATGCACACATGTATGTATGTATATATATATATGTATATATATGTATATATATACACACACATATTTATTTATTTACACACACACACACATGCATGCATGCATGCATACATATCCGCTCCCAGGCCGAAAGAGTCGCCTATCAAGTACCCGAAGCCCAAGCAGACCGAGATCGTGGAGAACAAGCCGCCACAGGGTGATGATGATGATAATGATCATGAGGGCGGTGAAATGGATGAAGAAGAGGAGCAGGAAGATGACCCTGCAGTAGAGCCTATTCAAATTTGGGCCGATCTCCATTTTCGTTTTTTTTTTGGCGTTGCGCGCAAAATTTTTGCGCGCGGGCCGATGTGCCTCCCCAATTTTTTGCAATGACGTTCGGCCCAAAAAATTTTTTTGGGCCGATCTTTATTTTCCAACGCATGTGCGGGCCGATCTCCTGAGCCGAAAATCTGGTATCGAGATCAGCCCATGGACGTGTTACTCCTGGGCGTTCGGCCCAAAAAAATTTTATTGGGCCGATCTCCCCCCCTATTTTTTTGCCATGGCGTTAGGCGCATTTCGTTTTTTTTGGGCCGACGGCTCTTTTTTTTTTTGTTTTGGCGTTGGGCGCAAAAATTTTTAACAAATATTTTGGACTGATTCTCCGTTTTCGCTTTTTTTTGGGCGTTGGGCGCAAAATTCCAAGTCTTATTTAAATGCCTGACTCCGTTTTCGTTTTTTTTGTTCGGCCAAAAACCTTTTTTTTTTACAATTTTTGGGCCGATCTCGGTTTTCGTTTTTTTTTGGTGTTCGGCCCAATTTTTATTTTTTATGTTTTGGGCTGATCTCCGTGGTTGTTTTTTTTTCGAGGCGTTCGGCCCAGAAATAAATCTGAACATTTGGGCCGATGTTTTTTTGTTGGGGGTTGTTGTGGGTTCGACCCAAAAAATTAGTTTTGAGCCGATTTTTTTTTGTGTTCCAGCATTCAAATTCGGCTCAAAAAATCCAAGTTGAACCGATCTCCGTTTTATTCTTTTTTCCTGTCATTCGGCCCAAAACCGCCCCCTGTTTTTATTTATTTAATAACCGCTGGGTTCGTCGGCCCGGAGCCTGCCAAATAAATTCAGCCGAATACCGAGATGTGACGTTACAGTCACCCGATCATAATGTTAATATTAAATGATTCTAATTAATTACAGTTCTGAGTCTGGGAGTGAATGCCCGGCGCCGGGGGAAGAACAACCCAGACCACACTAATAACAAATTATTGACCATGTGCACAAATGGTTTGGATAGAATAACTTAAGACTTTTGATGTTACAGGGGCACCCAACAAGCAATTTCGTTTTTCAGTCTTTGCAAAACCATTTGGACAGGCTGTGCACATTCATATTCGTAGGGAGGTAAAATTTAATATATTACACGGGCACCCAAGTGCTGAAAGGCTTGGCTTTCTGCAAAACGCATGAGACCACCACACTGACGGCCCTGATGACTATAATTAAGTGTTGCTATTTTAAGGACTGATCCTGGTACATGCAGAATCAGAAGTCACTTAACAACATGACATGATCTGGTACTAGGACAAGGCTGGGACAGGAAACTTAGCGGAGCCTCTCTCTTATCCTGAGGCTGCCGGTTTTAAAATTATTTGTGGTGCGGTGCTTGTGGTGTTGATCCTTTATTGTGTTGTGTTGGAACTTGCTTGGACTTGGCCTGACAAGAAACTCCATGTGACGATTCTGCAGAGTCCTCTGAGCAAACAGCGACCAATCAAGGCACTCCTTTTTTCCAAAAAGTCCTTTGCTGGCTTGACGGGAACTGACTCACGAAGCTGCACAAGTATTTATTAATACTGTGGCAGCAGCCACCCAGCAGATAGCATCAGAGTCTAGTACAAGGTCATGGGTCTGAGTTTGCAAAACAAAACCGTCATAGAGATGGTACTGCCGCTGGACTCCAACACATTTGCAACCCCCTGAGCCTGGCCAGCCAGGCAGTTGAAGCCTTGAAGCTGGCTAGCCAGACATGACACAACATACTACTCCTAGAGCCTTGGCAATCAGTCACTATCCGGAAGCTCGACATCTGACTCGTCCTGGCACTGGTTCGGGGGTAGCACGACTCCAGGTCCAGCTTGTCCTTGTTGGGCACGGGCTTGCCACAAACAATGCGCCATTCTAGTGCAGAGGCCATGTGGATAAATTTGAGCGAATCGTGACGTTGACCGGTCGCTGCCCCTTTCATATCCCTGACACTGAGCATGTGTTCGTGGCAAATGGTTGCAAGTCTCATCGGTGCATCTCGTCTGGAAATGAGCACTAAGCAAGGGCCAATTGCTCACGAATTTGGTCCGTTTCCGAATGGGGAGATTGGTCCGTGGCGTTTTGAGACCCAAAAGACATTGATCAAAGATGTATGGGACAACCGATGGGTTCTTGCCGAAGAACTCCACAGAAGGAGTCAACGTCCAGGATGAGGCCAGCCAGGGATGTTCTAGCACAGCACGGCGACCCCGTGCAATCTGATGCTGAAATAGAAAGAGCGCAAACTGCCATAGCTTCAGGCCGTCTGCATATTGTTTGTGCCATGCCGCACGGTCTTTGCGACGACTTTCGTTGGATCTCTGCAGCTGTGAGAAGACAGTGCACGGAGGGGAGAGCATGATCACTGCCGGCTGAAGCATGTAGACCAACTTCATGCAAGCGTTTATCCCAGACTCGGTGAGAAGATCGAACCCAGTCTCAAGGTCGACAGAGGGTCCACACCGAATTCCAAGGAGCTCTGCATGTTGGGCAATTCGTGGAGGACTGAAAATTTCCATGAAATCAACAGGACCAGCAGATGCCCTCACTTGCCTGGGCAAATCAAGGATCATTGCATTGGGATCCGCAATGGAGACGTCCACATCCTCATCACTGTCAGAATGACCTGGCAAACTCAGGGACGACTCATCACTGCCGACGTCCATGATATTGTCGTCATGATCAATGTCGGCCATGATTCACTACAGGCTCGGGGGGACCGTCACGGGTGCTACAGGTTTACAGGAAGCCAGTGACTGCTCTTGATATTTTGCAGTGAACAGGGAACAGACATCAATCATGATGGTCGTGTTCTCACGCAATGGCAAGTCAAGCAGACAGAACCAGGAGACACATCATTGCAGTCTTCAAGAATTTCTCGGACAGGCAGCAGATGACTGGACATCGTCAGTCAGTCGATCTGTTTCTAGACTTAAAATGGCCTCCCACTGAGTCCCGCCTCCTGACACAACTCAAGACATTGAATTAATTCAATCAAGCAATCCCGGACTTTGGACGTGGATCTAGTACTGAATACAACTGTGCTGCGCCTGGCTAGCCAGTCAGCACAAACATTTAGACCTGGCTGCCAGTTCAAGGCTGCCGAGACTCAGAATGAGGACCCGAATGAGACGCAGCAAAATTCTTGACAAAGCGACAAAATTTTGTCAAGAGCAGTCCCAGACCTTGCTGTAGCAAAGGCCAGGTGAAAGCAAAGAACAGCTCTCTCAGACCTGGTGCCTCACGACATTGTTCTGGTCATCGAAGGAGTAACCGTTGTACTGATCGCGGGCGAATTTATGGCATCGGCCTGGGCAGCCGACTTTCTTGTACCTGCATTTGGAGCACCCGTAATGCAGAAATTCACCAGGCGCCGGAGCTGGCTGGGGGGCAGCTTTGGCCTTGGGGGCAGCCTTAGCCTTAGCCATTACCTTCAGAACAACAGCTCTGCCTGCTCGGCCCTTGCCCTTACCTTTGCCCTTGTTTGGACCTGGCACTGGGGCCTCATTGCCGTCTGAGTCTGGACCTGGCACTGGATTCGGATTCGGAATCTCTGCCGCTTCAGCCTCAGACTCAGCAGCAGCAGGCATGGCAGCCTCGGTGGCGTCCAACTCTGGCCCAGCAACCGGCTCCTGGTCGACCATCATTGGCATGATCATGTTTTCATCGTTGGACTTGGTGCCGTCCTGCTCCACGGCCTCCTGTTGCTCCACGTCTGTGTCCACCTCATCTGGGCCTGTGTTCTGGTCGGATCGCAAAGCCGCACGAGCATTGAGCCTGGCACGAACAGGGCGTGCCAAAACAGCACCCTGTGGTGGCTCCTCCCGTGCCATCAGGGCTGGGGCAGCTGCAGGGCGCTTCTGCGTGCGACGTTTTGGACCCGCAGCCTTTTTGGGGACAGGCTTGACTTCCACTGCACCCTGCAGTGCAAAGTCCACCCATGTCGTGTTTTCTGCCAAAGGGCCGGCCATGGAATCAGGTCCAGAGCCATAGATGATGAAGTCGATCTTCGGCAGTTCCCCCAACGTCTTCTCCCGGCTAGCCTGGAGCCACTTGTTGAGGTACGCAAAGGCCGTCTCCATCTTCCAGGGTGCTTCCAAGACAGTTGAGGCTGTCTTGGCAAACTTCTTGATGGTGTCCTCTGTCAAAACCAGCTTGGGTGCTTTCAGTGTCAGCAGCTTTGTCCAATCCAATGGGCTGGGCCCTGTCAGCAAAGTCGTGGGATTTTGGGACAACTTTTTCGAGCAGATCCAATGCTTCGCCAGGAGCACTGGGTCGGTGGCACACCCGGGAGACTCTGAAATCTCTGTGGCAGTCAAGCCCGGCATAGCCAAGGGCAGGTTGTCCCGACGAACAACACGCAGGCAATGAGCTGCGTCAGCAGTGGTCTTAGACCCTTGCATGCCTGCGAAGTGCGTGCTCAAGGGAGCAACAAATTCTCGCCAATGATGCACAGCATGGATCTGCTCCACAATGAGCTTGACACCTCGGGGTGGAGTATAGTGCTCTTGGAGATAGCTGACGTATTCACCCGGGCTCTCCAAGCTGCGGGCGAGGGCGAGCTTTGCTCCGATCACACCAAACCTTTGATCGAGTCGACAATGAGTATGTCCAACACGAAACAGCATGAGGGAAACCTCGTGAAACCTTTCGGCTTGTACCAAGAGGGATGCAAACGTCATCATCTGAGAGTTGCGACCTTCCTTCGCAGTGTTATCCGACTGGATAACGATGCGAGCGGGCATTTTTTTGCCTCGAGATCTGATAACATCCTCTGCATGCTCCAAGGCTCTAGCCAAGATGGTCTGCTGCGAGTCTGAGTTTGATGATTGATCCGCTTCCAGGATGGCATAATATTCCATGACACCTGGAACAAGTACACCCACGAAGTGCAGGCTCGGCCTCCACAGTGCGGCTAGCCGCTTGCTGTTGTCCAACTGTCGAGGGATCTGCCATTTTGCCTTGTCCATTGCATCAATGGATAGGACCAGGTGTGGAAGCTCGGCATCATCATTTCTCATGGCCTGCTCCACCTTCACCTCCAAGCCGGTCATAATGTGCCGATCGCTGAGCACCTCCTGGATGTGGTGTGCGTAGGCCTGATTCACAGCAACAGTCATTGCTTGGTTCTCTGTGGTCTTGCGGTACTTGGCATACTTCGCGCAGTCATCACATCTGGAATGTGTCGTGACCGGCCGAATGCCCATGATGCCTTGCCACTTCTTCCAGACACGCTTGAAAGTGGATAGGCTAGCCTTTTCCTCGTGGTCCGCATGCATGTCCTCGTACAAACTGAAAAGCTCGGCCGTCGTCATTGTCGGCAGCCAGCGCTTCTCAACCTTGGGCCTGCTGGCTGCACGGGTATCAGTACCCACAGCAGGGATCTCAAGGGCGTCAGCTGAGCCTTGACCATCTGAAGTCTGAACTCCAGGTCCAGCCAGGTTCTGTTCGTCTTGCGGGATTGCCAACGATTCGGCCAGATGCTCCCAGAGATACAGGAAGAAACTCTCAACATCCTCCCGTTTCGGCTCTGGCTTCTTCAAGGGGACGAGGCGAGCATCCTCTGGCGGCAGCAGCCGTCCCTCAGAGACAAGTTTGGCGTACGGTCGCAGTTTCTTTACCGGACATTGGAGGACCTGGGACAGGGCTCGCTGACACAGGACCGCCCCATGCCACGGAAAAGATTTTCGTCCTGGGCCATCGGGTGCAGCTCTGTTTATACCCAGCAGCTGGGAATACCACAGCCTATTTTTGCCGTCTTGGTTGAGCTCAGCTAGGTTCAAGTGCAACCTTTCCATTGCCAGCTTGGCCCAGATGTTGTTCTTCTCCATGTCACGAAAGCAGTCGGCTCGGCAGCAAGACGATGCCATTCTGTCCGGCAGTTCGACGTCCGATTCCTGAAAGGCGTCGGAGTCAGACGACGGCATCTCGATGTCAGACTCCACAGCCATGATGCACACTGCACACTAAGAGGCTCAGGCTCGGCGGCCTCCAACTACTGTAAGCACTAATGAGAAGCTGAGAAGCCGGCAAGCCGGGCGAGTTTGTGGCAAGTCAAGAAAGTGCAGGCCACAAGAGGAACACATGGCGGTAGCCAAGGTATCTTTTTCGCAACTGAACTTCTTCAATATCAACATGTGGATTTATACACTTACATTAGCACATCGATCGAAAACCTGGCGTAGCCAAGCTAAGCAGTTTCCCTGGAAGAACAACAGATAGCAATACACAAGAGTCCAGAATGAAAGATGACAGAACCCTGGCTAGCCGGGGACTGCAGAATGAAATGTTTAGACAGAATAATAGAACCATGGCCAGCTAGACTAACAAGACATGCTACTTGTAACCTGGGCTGGTCTGGCCCAGAAGTGCCCCTGGCTAGCCAAGGGGTCTACTTCGGAATACAACAATATTCAATACGTCTGTTTACGAACAAGGCTTTCAATTCGATAGATCTAAATCAGACATAATCAGGCAGCGGTTTCCCCGGCTAGCTCAGGGATTTGCACAAACTTTGAAACTCACTCAGTCACTCACTCAGTCATTCACTCACGCGCTCCCTCGTTCGCTCGATTGCACATGCCAAGCACTAACTCTGCCAAGCAGTCTAATCGATTACAATGATTGCAGCAACTAAGACTGACATGTCTAGTTAGTCACAGGAAGGTATAGCTTGGATGCACATAGACTGCTGCAACAGCAACCGCAACTCCACCAATGAACAAATCATCTTCACTTGCAGCACAAGGCATGTCCTGCTGTTGGCGTTGGACTCGTCGTCATGGTCCAGAATCCCCTTCTCGAGTGGCAGTACTCTTGAGGAAAAATGCTTATAGATGTACAAACTGCTGGGATGATGGCAACCATACTTCAATTACACCAGACCAACAGAAAACAACTTGATTGCAGCTGGCTAAGTCCTGCACTCAGTCAGGCTCTTGGCAATGACGGCCACGTTCCAGAGGTCTGTTTAGGGTTTATAATAGGTTAGGGTTTAGGGTTTAGTTTGGGTTTTGGGGTCTCCTTTGCAAACCGAGGAATCACTACCGAAATTGCACAGGGCATACTGCAAACTGTCATTTAATATATTCGAGTGGCAGGACTACTTCATGTTCAATGCAGATAACCCAGAGTCTTCGCAGGACATCAGAATCACCAGCAAGGCAAATCCTGTCCTGGGTCCCGACGTTCCTGGACAGTCCACAGACCTCAGCTGGCCTGAATGAACAAAGATGTTTCTGAGTCTGGTAATTATACTATTACAAGTTTTTTGTGCACGGTGGTCATTTCCCCACCCAACGCAGTGGCCGGCGGGATATCGACACTGGTGTGGCCTTACCCAGTCCATCTATCAGCGGCCAGCTGATAGGCTTATCAGCGCCGGCGGCCGTTTTGAAGACAAGCGCCTAAACTGTAAGGATTAAATTAATTACCAGGGGCTCATTGTCATAGAGGCTATCAGCGCTGGTTTTGGAGCTGATCGCGTTTATCAGCGTGCAAACAACAAGGACAATTATTATTGCAATCAGCGGGCATTTGGAGCTATCAGCATTGCATAATTTGACATTACTAGGAGTTTAGATACACATGAAACCAAATGCCGATATATTCTTAAGGCTACACTGAGTGGCCCGGCTAGCCAAGCAATCCAAGCTGACTGACTGAGCCTGGCTTAGGCCCGATCGAAGCTAGTCTTAGTCTAATACTTATCCAACATACACTGAGCCTGGCTAGCCAGGTACTTATCCAACATACACTGAGCCTAGCTAGCCAGGCAATCGAATCCGAATTTTCGGACATCAACATCATAACATTAATAATAAACATCGACATGAACATAAATAGCAACATCATGGCCATCATTTGCATGCTGCACTACTTGTTGAAAACAAACACGTGCAATGGCTTGATTTCTTATGCTCCGTGGCTTTGAAGCAGACAAGCACTCAGCGAAAACAGCATCGGTGTCTTTTCGATCCTCCTGAGAAGGTATCTCCAGTGTCCTGTACTGTGCAACCGGATCATGGGTGGCAGCAGCAGGAAGTATAGTTGTTTGCAATGCGAATTAATTAAACTGTACAGATCAGTGTCAGTGTTTCAGGACCACTTTTTTTCGCAATGCTTGCTTTTCTACGAAAAACATAGCGACATCGACACTTCACCAGCTTAAGATTCCACTTGGATCGCTGTACAGGCTCCTTTTGCGGCTCACGCTGCCACCAGCTGTCTTGCTGATCATGCTGCCACCAGGACCAGCTGTCTTGCTGATCATGCTGCCACCAGCTCGTCTTGTAGTCGTGACGGTGGTCCCAGGAACCATAGCTCTGCTGGTTTGAAAGCTTATTTTTTGGCTCTGGCCACTCATAATCCTTCCAACAATCATCAGATAAGAAGAACCACCCGTGGCACCAGACCATGGCATGGCAATGGTGCGGGAATCAATCCGGATCGGCGGGCCAGTGGCTGCAGCAAACGAACTCGGACACTTGACAGACAGCTTATTGCGATTAGGGTGACAAGTAACTGTTTGGGTCTCAAGAGCACACCGTAACACAAAACCGCATGCTACTAATCTTATGACTTTGATTCGTTCTCACAATAATGTTTCGCCCCCCTTTTTGTTTTTTTTGACACTCTAATATTGAAGCTTTTTGACACGTGGAGCCTGGTGGGGATGCATGCAATCAATTTATGTCGGCAATAAGTTCGTGACAAGTCAAAGTGTTCATGGGCCTCCCCGGCGTCTAGTTGCAATAGACGAATGCGCTCTCCTGGAGTCTCGCCACCCCCACCCGGCCAACGTGGGTCACCCCGCCTGGTGTGCCATGGGGACTTCCGGGGAAGACTCAGGGACTGCATAGCTGCCACCCAGCCCAATGCCAAGCCACACAAGTCTTGAGTCTCCGGGTCGTCCATGTGTTCTAGTGCGTCTTGCCTGACCGTAGACTTGCTGACAACACTGGCGCCGATACAACAATCGGTCGGCCATGGCATCCCTGTCCTGACATCCGAGACAGTTGACAGGCAGGCGGTAGTCGAAACTAGTTCGACTGTGGTGCGGGTCGGTGGCATCAACGACAACATGTCAATGTCATGTCATGCAAAACCAATCAATGCCAAGCACGCCAATGCAAGCACAATGTCACTCACAACCAAGCAAGCCAATCCAAGCACGATCACTCACAACCCAGCAAGCCGTTGAGCTTGTCACTGATTNNAATCAGTGACAAGCTCAACGGCTTGCAATTCAATGTCAGGCCTCCCCGGCGTCTAATTGCAATAGACGAATGTGCTCTCCTGGAGGCTCGCCACCCCCACTCGGCCTAGAGGTGGGTAGCCTAAGCTTCCTGCGGTGGGCATTGCAATGTGTCTTGATCGTCTTCCCCAGCCTCCCCCCAGCCGTATACGGGAATCGGACGATCAGTCGCTGGTCCACCCCATTGAGTAGGTCGGTGGATCTGACATGAATGCCTAAGGCGGGCGATCCGGTGGAGTACCGGTATTCGTACGGTAGTAGGCCCTGCATCACTGCGTGGAAGGGGCTCGGGTAGGTGGCCAACAAGCAAGCCATGTCAAATCAAGTTGACAAGCAAGCCATGTCAAATCAAGTCAATCCACTCAGGTTTCAGGGGTTTCAGGGATTAGGATCACACACACACACACACCTACCTGTAGCCATCAGAATCAGTAAATTTATTGATTCAAAGATTTGCCACCGTCATTGAATCTGAACCTGACACTGAGCGGCCCGGCTAGCCAAGCAATCGAAGCTTACTAGACTGACTGAGCCTTTTTTTTGAAGCTTTTTTTTGCCCCTACCCACCGCCCCCGTCCCCCCGACAGAAGGAGGCTTAGTAATTCAGTCTAATACTAATCCAAGATACACTGAGTCTGGCTGAAGCCAGACAGTCTAACCTGAAACTTAAATCCAAGATACACTGGGCTAGCCAGGGTCTAATTATTAAGGAGGCAGTCTGGCTAGCCAGGCAATATAATAAGCCTGGCTAGCCAGGCAATCGAATCTGAATAATTATCGGACGTGACACTGACAGTCAGTCAACTGTCACAGAACCCCCGAACTTACAGATTTTAAAGGGACTTTTCTTATGATCTAAGGGCCATTTCTCATGAACTTCCTTTAAGCAGCCTGCGCGAAGCGCGCGAAGCCCGCAAAGCCGCGGGCGGATCCCTTATATAGGGACCTGCCACACAGAGGCGCGAAGCACGCGAAGGCGCGAAGGGCGAAGGCGCAAATGCGCGAAGGGCGAAGGCGCGAAGTGCGAAGGCGTGAAGACGCGAAGGCGCGAAGTGCGAAGGCGCGAAGACGCGAAGCGCGGAGTAGGAGCAGGAGTGCTAGTAGTAATAGTAGTAGTATAGTAGTACCAGTAGTAGTAGTAGTAGTAGTAGTAGCAGGAGTAGTAGTAGTAGTAGTAGTAGTAGTAGTCGTTGTTGTTTGCTTCCGAGGTGGAGGACTCAGGGTGTAGCCGCGCGAAGCCGACGCGCATGCTCGAAGCGCGCGCGGGAAGCCGCACGAAGCCGCGCGAAGTGCGCGAAGAAGTGCCCGAAGCGCGCGCGCGAAACCGCGCGAAGCCGCGCGAAGCGTGCGAAGCGCGCGCGAAGGCGTGCGAAGCGCACGCGCGTGCGCGTAGGGCGGCGAAGCCGCGCGAAGCGCGCGCGCCGCGTAGGGCGCGCCCCAGGGATACTCTTTTAGTAGGGTCTGATTTGAATTCTTCGACCAATTGCGGGGTCCATGTCCCCCCAGCTCGGAGGCTCATCGTCATCTGATTTCACGGAGCGCAAGCCAGTGACGGAGGAGGAAATCGAAACCTGGGATTGTTGTTTTTGATTATGTGTAGCAAGGAGTCCGTCGCACATAGGCTTCGTGATCAGCTGCATTTCGGTTCCAGAGCGAATACGGTAGGTCTCATTTTCGCAAGCTTGTAGGCTCATTTTCGGGCCAATTAGGGTGTCTTGTACGATCTGAGGAGGAGGGTCAGCTGCTGCCAGAGGTTGCTCAATACCTGGCGGAGGCTCTTTTTGGGGTCAGCGATCGCCGCGGCGCCGGCCATGGCGGGCGCGGGCGCGGGCGCCTTGTTGCCATGGCTAACTTAAGTGTGGGATAACGTAAGTAATGCAAAAACTGTAAAACAAACTGCGTGGCCGCTACGGCAAGCGATCAAACACGGCCAAATGGCTTAAAGTCCTGGCCTACAAGGGCGCTGCCTCGATGGCTTGAAGCTGTGTGACCCTAGGGCTGTGGAAGTGTGGTGACGACTGTCAAATGCGGTTCTACGGCCCACACCGCAGTGGGTGGGGTGCTGGGCTGCCCGGGGCTGGGGCTTGTCCTGCTGCTCGAGCCTCAACATGACAAGTATGACCACAAACTTCCGTATCTTATCTCTTGCGAGACTCTTCGTCCCAAGGTCGGCGGGATTGTCTTGTCTTTTAATCGTTTTATAACCAATCCTTTGATCTTCTGAATCCTAACAAGTCTTGAAATGATGGCAATTCCTGCCTCTTGCTTTGAAAGCGAATCAAACATGTTCAATAGTATCTCACATACCATGTCGCTTTCAACTGGCTTGCAAGCTTATGTCTGGCTTCTGCAAACACATACATGATGTCCGTTCTCCCGCCTCTTCTGAAAATGTCTTTGGACAATCTCCTTCAAACTTCTCTCCGTCGATACGTGTTCATCGTCCTCTCCCGTCACCTGCTCCAAGATTCTGCTGCTGCTGTAGCTGAGAAGGCCCGATTCCGTGACATCAATGCCTGTGCAAGGAGGGCAGATGAAAATTCCTGATGTCGCTAAGAATCCAAAAAAAAAATGTAGACAGGCTGTGGCCTACAACCAAGATTCTCTTTGCAAACTCGTTGATCGTTGCTTTCATCCATGTGTCCTTCGACTTTGATCTTCAATTCTTTGCTTCAGAAACCGGTTATCTGGGCGGCACGCAGCAACACGCACTGAAATTACTTCCGGATGCTCGGCAGTGGTTGCCCCGCGGGGCGTGCCGCGAGTGAGTGGAGCAGAACCATATCGGCCTTCCGCACAGATGTGGCAACAAAGAGTGCTGTGTGTGCTCATTTACAACCGCGCCGGATGCCTGCAGGAGGACCGCACAAAAAAATTGTGGGGGTGGTGCGATCAGACACGGGATTGGTGGGCCTGTGGGATGCCACGATGCATTGTGAGTTTTGCCTTCCTGACTCGTGTGACGTCGTGGCGCAGTTGGCCTACCCCAGACCTCCCCCAGCACGCTTGACGTTGAAAGCAGCACAAATGGTGAACAGGCAAAGCTTCTAGCTGCTTGATCACAAAGCGCCAGCAAGCTGGCGCTGCAGACGGCACCACGTGTGTGTGTCTGTGTGTGTGTGTGTGCATGCCACTTATCATGGCATAAACGCTGCATCTCAACAGTGCAAGCCTCAGACAAGCTTTCCTTCGTAAGACCGTGGACCATAACAAAACATCTTCATCCAGCACAGCTCAAGTCTCAGAATTCAAAGTAACACTTGATCACCCCAACCTGGACTCAGCCTACGTACAGGGTGAAACACAGAAACCTCGAACAAACAGTGAACCGACCCAAGACATTTTACGTGCCTGCGTTGGGGCGCTGCACTGCTGTCAGATGGTCAGAGCCGTTTTGCTGTTCTTCGCTTTGAAGAAGTCTTCTATGGAAGTTTCAAGCCAGACTTGAGGAAGTTCGTCTCCGCGTTACAGATTATTCACAGTTCATTTTACGGTGCTAATTCCAAGGGTCATTGAAGATTTTGGACATTCCGTGGTTAGACAAGTTCTGTTGTGTTTTTGGTTGGCCATTGGTTTGAATAAGGATTCATTTTAAAATGTGCGTGCGCGAACCGCTTTGCATGCAGGATAACTGACATCTTTGTTTGCTTTAGCGCCGTGGCGACAGTTTAAAAATTTGAATGGTGTTGGAAGTCTAATTTTCATGTGAATGCTGCTTCAAAAGTTCTGATCGTCGGCGCAGCAGTGCAGCACGCATGTCTTCCAAAGGTCATTGCAGTCACAGCTGCTTACACTGACGTTTGAACCTTTTAGCCGTCGCAGACAGGAATTTCGTGTTGTGGTACACAGAGAAGACACCGACACGTCTTCACTCAAAGGCCTCTTGCTCGAAAAGGCTGAAGATGGCAAGCTAAAATGCGACCGATCAAAAGGCCCCGCATGTGAGTTCTCGAAGGCCTCAGAGTCTTTTCGAACAGCATTTATGTGTGCAAGTTTGTTTTAGAAGCTGTGACAGCATGCTTTTGAAGTGAATTTTGTTTTGGTCATGTGCCGAAGCAGAGATGCCGCGCTATATGTGTGGCTCAGGGCTGGAAAAGCTTCG
>CAJNJA010011411.1:0-13673 GCA_905231915.1 Symbiodinium necroappetens | reverse complement strand
AAAAAATAGGTTTAGGGGTTAAAAAAACGGGTTACCCATGTGTGGGGGCTCATTGAGGCTGAGATCTTCCGGCTGGCCCGCAGACTCCCTGCTGGTCATGTTGAACGTTCACATTGCAGGGCTCCGATGGCTCCCGCTTCGCGGGCTTTCGCCTCGCTTCAATCCCGAGGTGTCGCAGCGCCTCCTCGTTGGCAAGGATCTGGAGCAAGTTCGTGCTGCAGGTTGGCTTCCAGGCCGAGGGCAGTTAGAGCCATTCTTTTGACGATAGAGTTCCCACCAAGGTTAACTTTGGGCCTCTTTTGATGTTCGGCGTCATGACCAGCTTGATCGTCTTATCAGTCTAATCCTCATGCTGTGATGTTTGCCGGGTGTCTTCTTGGAGTATGCTTGGGGTGCTACATCGTGCTACCAGCGGACCATACGCAGTAGTGCTACTTAGCAGACGACGTCAAAAGGGCCTGACGGTGTCCAAACTCTTATAAAAACCACCTGAGGTGAAATACTGTACGTGGCTGAAGGCTCAGGCTTCAGAAACAACTGCTGAGGCAACGGCAGCAACTGCTGTAAAGCTGAAGGGCCTGAAACTGTTCAAGGATGCGGGCTCATGTCGCAGAGGCACCTATAGCCAAACTATCGCGGGTGCCAGCGTGTTCTCTTCAGTTTGTCTTCGATTATGGACTCGAAGCGCGAAGCGGTTGTCGGGCATGTATCACGATTCACACTCGTGGCCCTCCAGCCGAAACCTGTAGTCGCTGCAGTTCGCTCTCGCACACGGTCGCTTCTAAAGCTTGATTTCAATACCTCCCATGTCCAGGATTGGAGGGACCAGCCTTTTTGCGCTTGCACAGCCGTTGGTGGGCTTCTCAGTCACTGGATTTGTATGGTGTGTGGCAACACCTAGAAAGTCGGAGGCAGGGGACGTCAGAAGATGCAAAAAAGACGCATCGGGTACTGGAGCGTGGCACTCATCCGCACTCCAGAAGGCCCTGGTGAACAAACGTTTAATGCTTCGAACTGAGGCATGATGCTGTTCCTGCATTGCGAATTTGGCAGTTTGACGATCACACGGCGCTGGCTGGGGAGGAATTGCAAGCCAGTTGCGTCCTGGATTTTAGGTGTCAGTTTTCGTGCAAGCGGAGGCGAAGACTATGCTTACCAGGTTTGGTCATGCGATGAAAGCCACAGCCTTGGCGCTTAGGAAGTTAAGCCGTTGTCAAGATTAGTGCTCGCTGTCTCCGGACCTCAGGAGGATAGAGCATGCAAAGCCCGACAAAAAGCACTGATCTAAATGAGAGGGACGCTGGAGAGGGCAGTCAGCTCAAGCAAGCACGCACGAAAAGCATAGAAACATTGGGCCTAGCAACAAGCTTCTCTCGCCGGGATGCTTGGCGGAGCTACTCGCCCTGCTGTCGCTGTCTGCTCCAGCGGCACGTATAAGCCTAGATGGATGCAAGCAACACTCCACAAGACTTACCTTCCTGGCCCTCCTGTCCAACAAGCGTGCCGAAACGCAGGAGATAGAACAGCTACAAAAAGGCTGGGTGTGGAGCAAACGATCACCAACCAAGAAGACCGATAGCTCTGTGTCCTGTCGTCAGCTGAGGTTCGTGTCCGCTTTCTTGGGAATTCCTTCCCTGGTAATGTTTGCCAAGCTCTCAGCTCCCAGCGGGGCCCAAAGCTGCAAGTCAGGGCCTGAGCTCTCGTCGAGGCCGAAACTACGACTTGTGCGCGCAACCGGAGGACAAGGCGAGACCTTGCGACGATTCCTGTGCAGTGCTGCTGTCAGTTGCTGGTATCTTGTGCTTTGTATCGGCGCAAGTGCGCGCAACTCCTGGTGTTTTCATGTGTTTGCTGGAGGCTCAAGTCGCATGTGCCAGTTTTGTCTTGGGGGGTGCATCGCTCGATGCTGCCATTTCTGGTCGTTGCGCTTAGCTTGGTCGCAAACTGAGTGGGCTCGGAGAACATCACTGGCTTGACCGGAGAAGTCGCCTGCAGCCATGCAGTTCCTGCAATTCTCTTGGATCCTCTGGGTGCAGCTGCTTGCCTGATGGCTCTTGGCTTTCTGTTGGGCCCATTCGTTGGAAGATACGACACCATGTCCGATTTGATGGTCCATCGCTTCGGGAGCACTGTAGGCGGAATTGCGGCCGCCCTGTCCTTGATTGGATCGGTGCTTTGGGCTGGGGCTCAGTACAAGGCCATTTTCAGTTTGGCTCTCGGCCTAAACGTCTGTGCAGCCGAATGGCTTGAGCCAACAGTTGCTCTCGGGCTGTTGTCCTGGTCTATTGTCGGGGGCTTCCTGGCGGATGTTTGGTTGGACGCTCTCTCCATGATCGTCGTTGCCCCTACGATGATGATATTGGCAACATTGGCATGGAAACAATTGCCGCAAAGAGTGCTGCAAGCAGAACAGGTTCATGCGCTTGCTGTTGCGCCGTCTCTTGCCGCTAACAAGTTCGCTATTGGACTTTTCGGCAATTTGTTCACCGAGGAATTGGCCGGTCGAGTCCTCGCGGCCAAGTCTCCACAACAAGCGAGGCTCGCATGCTTGATTGCGTGTTTGCTGTTTGGTACCATTGGATTGGCACCTGCCATCCTTGGTCTTTGGTCGAACTACAATGGTTTGCTCAAGACTTCAGACGGACAGGATCTTTGCGAGTCGCAAGATCAAGTCATTGGAGTGGCCGTTCAGCGACTTCTGCCGCCTCAGCTGACCGGTAAGGAGCATGTTCTGGTCGGCATCTTGATCCTGGAATCGTTGAACACGGTCGACACCAGCATCCTCATGTGCGCCAAGGTGATGGCAAGTCAAGCTAGAAGATGTCAAATCTGGCCTCAAGCTGCATGGGCAGATCATGCAGCTGTCGTTCTTGCACTTGGTTTGGTCAGCGGTGTGTCCAAACTGGGTGACAATGTTTGGGAACTTGCAGAAGAGGCGACAGCAGCAGTCGGTGCTCCACTGGCCTTGCTATGCATGCTGATTCCATTTCCAAGACACGATCGATTCGCTGCAGGACTTGGGGCATCTGTGGCTCAGGCAATGTTTTTGTGCCTAAAGTCTAGTGACATCGGAGAAATGCCACTTCTTTGGGCGATCATGGCTGGCGGAGCCACCTATGCTGTCGGTAGATTGGTTTTCTGAAAGCACCAAGGATTTGTCTGAAGCCGAACGGGACGTCCTACTTGCAACATAGCCAATGGGTCCACAACGCGCCCTGCACACGGTGCATGGTAGTGCTAAGCAGGGACTGCTGCGTGCCCGGTGAAAAAGCGTTCGCATCTTCAGAAGAGGGACACCTCCTCTATCAGCTGCACTTCTCTCTTTCTTGGCTTCAATCTCCAGCTCTTAGCTGAACTTCCCTTGAGGAGCTCCTGCAGGGACTTCTGCGACGCTACTACAAAGACAAGCAGGCAGCGGTAGTTTGAGAAGCGACGGATAGAGCTTGCCAGCTCCGGTCTTGGATCAAAGCTGCCTTTTGTCAAGGCATTCGCTACCGTTGCAGCTGCTTTCGAAGAAGCTCTGGGGCAAAGGTTGCCAGCCGTAATTGTGATGATAAGAGTCGTCGTGCCGGATGGAAGACTTAGCATTTTTTCAATTGCCAAGTTTGCTCGGGCAGGCTCTCGCGAGAGGCCGACGTGCTTATGTGCTCGCAACCGTTGGGCGTGCCCCTTGCGAGCTTCTCGGTGCATCGAAACAAGAAAACCTCAAGTTCTTTGTTCAAAGGTTGGTGTCGCTTCCTGATCAACCTGCGCATGCCGATGCTTCTCTACGCTGGGCTGCCGGTGATGTGGGATCGATGAGAATACGTTCTTGCTTATGCTTGCATCGTCAAGCCACCAAGTCAAGCTGCTGCAGGATGTGCCTGAAGCCGATCGTACTGGCTGGGCGGCAGACTTTGCAGACATCTTGATGAGCGATGGTACTCAGACGGTCCTTTTTCCGCAAGTGGTTCATGAACTTCTGTGAAGCGGAGGCCAAGAACATGTGGTCATAGCGAACAGTGTGTTCGTTGACAGATTCTCAGCTTCTGTCTTCGGTGTTTAATTGACTTTATTCCTGGAAGCACTGGTTGACAGGCGAGAGAGGTCCAGTGGCAGTTTGGAGTGCGGGTGCCGACGTTGAGACCACTGGGCTTGCACACAAATGCGATGCACGTGTCCAAGCCCGAGCCGGGAAGCATCCTGTAGCATGCTCTTAGATGCTCTGAATACACACGGTGAAGGCCTGTGTTGAATGCCTCTGTCTTGGTGAGCCGCTTTGGAACCAGCGGAGGGCTTTCGGAACCTGCCTTAGTTCTGCTGGTGAGGGTTCTCCATTGGATTTCGTTGGCTCTCATCTTCCGTTTGTACTGTCATACTGGTAGATACGAGTGCAACAGAGTTCCATGCTTGCATTGTTTGGAGCCCTTCGAGCGCATTGGAGTTCTGAGATGCCGATAACGATTCCTGCAGCTGAGGAGTGTTTGTTGGAGAAGTTCGCGGCGGTCAACAGGCATTGGCCTGGAGCTCTGAAGCCATTCATACCAGTAGTTGGGCTGAGCTGCTGAGCGGCTGCTCTTAGCATGCTGTGTTGCTTAGGTTTCCCCTCCATTTTGTGCAGATGGAGTCCTTGCTCTTTGCAGAGCACCTGGTGGGCCGCCCAGTTACAAAGCTCGTGCCCCCGGACTGGATGAGCGTAACTCTGTAACGACGAATCCTTTGAGTAAATGGCTCGAAGCGTTGGTTAACGTGCGGGCCATGTCGCTGACCATCGAGGAGCTCTCTTCGGAACCTTACTGCCAGGCCCATCTTTTTGCCGATGACGTGCCGGAGAGTCAGAAGAAAGCCCTCTTGAAACAGCTGAACGCGATCGATGGCAGTCTGCCGGGCACGGAGCTTGGTGACATCACTTAGTTCCCTTTCCCTAACTACCTGTCTTCCATTCCCCTGCTTACTATCCTCGTCCTAGCTCTGGCTTCGGTCGTCTCCTTCCTGGGGCGCTCTTCTCTTCTCTTCTCTTCCCAACTGCATGAGCATCTCGTGTGCGCGCGCTCTCTCTCCACCTTCATCCCTTTGGCTCCCATCAGTGAACCAGAATGCAATGCCACACTCAGCTTCGCGGCGGAGTCCTGCTCACCCAGGTGGCGGACTGAAGGGCTACCTGGACCGTGGGCGTTCCCTGCTCCAAGAGGTCGGGGCCGAAAGACAGCGGGTTTGAAGCTCTGGTCTACAGACTCCCTGAGATAGCCAGCCGTTGCAAAAATTCCAGGTTTCACACCGTAGCGCGAATTGCTTGGTACAAGCCTTTCGTGTCGGCGCAGGCCCAAGCCGGAGTGAACCCCTTTGCCGGGCTCGTGCCTTCGGTGCCGGAGGGGCAGCAGCTCTTCGGCGAGACGGGCCCTGGCAGCCCCACATTTGCTGCTGCAGAGGAGCTGGGCATGGCAGAGTTGTCGAAGTGCTGCTTTTGCCTCGTGGCCGGCGGCCTTGGCGAGCGCTTGGGCTTCCCTGGCATAAAGATCGGCATCGTGACGGAAGTCATCACGGGGACCACGTTCATCGAGCTGTTTTGCTCGTACATCCTAGCATGTCAATCTTATGCGCGCACCGACACTGGTGATTCTGGCCTGCTGCTGCCACTCGCCATCATGACATCGGGCGACACGCATGACAAAACCGTTCACATGATGAGAGAAAACGATGCTTGGATCAGCTTTAAACACCTTGGCTTTGGCACGTCTAACTTGGTAGTGCCTCTGCAATCATTTCTCACAATCCCAGGCTTTCTTTGGGATGGTGGAGGAGCAGGCCAGGAATAGACAAACATGCCATGGCGTCATATGATGCTTTCCCTGGCAGGTGCATTTTCTGAAGCAGGAAAAGGTACCTGCACTTGTGGACGTTGACGCCCACATTTCTGCCAAGGACGGTTGTATCGAAACAAAGCCGCATGGTCATGGCCACTCAGTTCTATTCGCCATGTGTTCCAAGTGCGGTTTGCGTCTAGGCGCTGCTGCTCACGCATTCCAAGGTGACATTCATGGGCTCATGCATCAACGGGGCCTCGCCAATCGCTGGGTGGAAGAGGGCCGGCGCTGGTTCTTCGTATTTCAGGACACAAATCCATTGCACTTCCGTATCCTTTGCGCTTTGCTTGGTGTCTCTGCGAAGAACGGCTACGTCATGAATTCCGTGGCCATTCCCAGGATACCCGGCGAATCCATTGGTGGCATCTGCAGGCTCACGAGTCCTTCGGGCACCGCCATGACCCTGAATGTTGAGTACAACCAACTCGAACCGCTGCTGAAAGAGACTTCGGCTGGTGGCGATATACCGGATGACTCGGGATACTCACCGTATCCAGGGAATATAAATGTGCTGCTCTTCCACTTGCCCAGGTATTCTGAGTGCCTAGACGGCAGCGGCGGCATCGTACCAGAGTTCATCAACCCGAAGTGGGCGGACCCTGCCAAGACTCGGTTCAAATCGTCGTCGCGCCTCGAATGTATGATGCAGGATTTCCCGCGACTCTGCGGACCAGGTGACAAGGTCGGAGTCACGCAAGTGGAGCGTTGGATTTCAAAGACATCTGTCAAGAACAACCTGGCGGATGCTGTAAAGAAGAATCCGCCGGAATGCGCGCTGACGTGCGAGGCGGACTTGTACTCATGCAATGTGCGGCTGCTGCAGAAGCTTGGCTTTCTGAAACCCGTTGATCTTAGGAACTCTTTGTCATCATGGTGCAAGCCGTCTTCTTCACAGCCGGCACATGAACACGGGAGCTAGATAAGGCTAGAGTTTCCTACATAGTTCCTGCATTCAGCAAACCACGCTGCTAGATATTTCCTGCATTCAGCAGCCAAACTGCTAGACGTTTCCTTCGTTCAGAAACCAAGCTGGTAATTTTTTCCTTCGCTCGGAACCCTTGCTGAACTTGGGAACTGTACGTTCAATATGATTTTCTAAGAGTTTTCCTCTCAAGGTGCCCAGCTTGAGAAAGAAAAATGTACCGGACAAACGATGTGAACCCAGCATTTTCTTGCATCCCTGGTACTCCGGGACCTGGCCGGAATCTAGCACTTTCTGGCATTATCTAGCATTGTCTAGCATTTTCTAGCATTGACGTCAGGCAGTGGCCGGAATCTAGCATTATCTAGCATTTTCTAGCATCCTGGTCCTCCGGGACCTGACCGGAATCTAGCATTTTCTAGCATTGTCTAGCATTCTCTAGCATATTGTCTAGCAGAATCTAGCATTGCTATCTAGGTTGGCGCAGTGTTTGCATGGTGGGAGGCAAAAAAATGGTTTAGGGTGTAACGTTCCGTTCTTGAAAACAGGAAGCCCAGCACTTTTGGGCACTACCGTGTTCCGGACCTACCCTTTCACTCTTGCAAAGCCACAGATCTTCGGCGCATGAGCAAAATAAGTATCTAGTTTCTTTCTAGCTTTCTCTAGCTTTACCTAGCTTTGTCTAGCCGCCCTTGTCTGGCTAGATTTTTCCTGCGGCTGTGAACCTGACGGCCGGGAAGCCACCACCAATGTATTCCCTTGAGTTGAGTACGTCAGGACTGAAACGGTCCAATTCGGTTCGGCAGACAACCCAGGCTTGCGGGTGCCGACATCGAGGAACCAGATGAGGTGTCCTTCCTGGGTATACATGCCAAAATCGGAGCGAAGAGTCTCGGCTGTCCTGGCAGCGTCGAAGTCGACCCATAGGCGGCATGAGACGGCGTGGTGACCTCCGAGGATTGTGCTGAAGCCTTCTTTCGCGATTTCTGTGGTGCAGCTTCAGAAGAAGCTGAAAGGAAGGAAGCTTGCCTTGCAACGGCTTGTAGCCAGCTTCTCATGTCTGAGCCTGAGCGCTCGCTCGTGAGCCCAGGATTGCCATCTCAAAAAGATCCACTTTAGTCTTGGAGGGCGATGCCCTGTGCTTAGTGCTCGGCACGCTACGCACACTCGGATCAGTGAGCACGAAAGAAGACGCCGAGGTGGTGGTGGATGGTCTGGAGCTGGATGGGGCCCTACACCTTGCCGGCACGGGATGCGCAAGAGGCCTCCAGCGAGAGCCAAGTCAAAAAGCCATGAAGCTCCGAACTGGCGTTGCAGGACTTCAGGTACAGAACCGGGGAGTCTCCATCGTCGGCATTCCAGACTCCGAGTTGGCGGACGCGAGCCCATCCCATCAGATCCGCGGGCGAACAGGCTTCAATAACACAGTGCCAACAGCTAAGCATGCTGAAGCGCAGAGTGATGGGACCTTCGCTGCATATGCTTAACTTGAGGTACAAGGCAGACATCCTCGAAATGACCAGCAGACATCTTGAAGGAGATGCAGGCTGACTGCGACGGTCCTGAAGTCCTCAACACCCAGATCTTGCCCTGTGCCTTGCCTTGGCGGGCTCGGTCGACTTCCGGCACCTGCAGCTCGACAGTTCTGATCTCGAAGCCGGTCCACCGCAAACTGCCACGAGCGTTTCAACTTCCCAGGGGCATCGGACTCAAGCAAGATCTGACAGCGTTTCGTGCCTCTGTGCCGACCACCTTGCAAGAAAGCAGCGCCGGCCCACAGAGCGAAAACACAGCAGACTTGGTCAGAACAGAGGTTCTGTTCTTGGCAAGGCACAAGCTTGAAGGGGTCAGGTGATACTGTATCAATGCAACCGAATGCACTGAAGGCCTCAACGGGAGAAAACGAGCTCGAAGATGCGAAAACCTGGGAGGAGCACACCAGCGAAATTAAGGCTCGGTCTACTTCCTAGACTGAAGAGTCTCACCCAAATTTGTGATCACATGCTGCATTCGTCACGCAATTTATGTCGTGCTGCTTCCGAATTGCAAGAGCAGTGGTCTTCTGTTCCGTCACAAGAAAGAGATGCGATGATGCCAGGTTCCACACATGCCCTACAACAAACTGGCCTCACACCGTGCAGTGGTGTGCATGCCCTACGACACGAGCATCTTCCTCTTCAACGAGTTCTACTCAGCCAACATGCCAGTGTTCGTCCCTAGAGACCTGTGGCGATGGCTCATAGGCCCAGTCACTGCACCCATGATGGAGCATCGACACTGGACGGCCGACCAGGCCCAGGTCCCTGAGGGTTTGGGGGTGCCCCGGAGCTCCCCGTTCTACGCTTCCGTGCACCAGCCAATGGGTGTAGAGCAAGCGCTGGAATGGTCGGCGTACAGCGACTGGGCGATGATGCCACACGTGCTTTACTTCGAGGGGGTACCAGAGTTGTTTCTGAAACTCATGGATGCCAAGTCCTTGAACCAGGCGTCGGTCAGCATGAAGGTCTTCAACGACGAGGAGCTGGTCATTGCTGTGGAGAACTGGAGGAAGGTCGTCCAAAGGCCGGCCAGACTGCAGAGCAATCCGGAGTGTCGTCGTGCATGAGACATTTGAGGAATTCTTCTGAAAATTTGATGTACTTGAGTGGTCCAAGAATTACGTACTTTTTTCTTCTGGCGATTGATGCTGTCAGCTTGCCACTTCCTGCTTTATCTGTTGTTTGCTTTCTGCAGCCCTCATTGTTTTAGCTGCCTGATTTATTCCTTCTGCTTCCCCATTTTTCTGGTTTTCGTGTTTTGTGAAGAGGCTTGGACAGAACCCCCCAGTCCTGACCAGTCTGCACGTCTTGAAAGATCCTGCAGGCTGATCTACGCTGTGAGCGCCAACAACTAAGCGCTCGCACGAGATCGCCCGAGCACCCTACGGCCCTGCGAACACTCACGCCGGCCATGAGGAACATGGAGACGCAGAGGAGGTGAAGGACCTAGGCACAAGTTCGGCATGCCAGCACAAACGTGTTGAGAGCCGACGCAATGGGTGCATCGAAGGGAGACCAGCGCGTCGTACTGTCGTGGGAAAAGCCAGATGCATCCCGGGCACCGACTTCGTCTGACCGTCGCATCGGCAACACTCGGCAACGCTACAGCGCTCAGCTCCTCTGCTCGAAGCTGCTTTCGGCTCAGGGGCATGCCTCCCGATAAGTTTATCTTCAGAGCAGTGCTTGGGCACGGGCCTTTTCAAGGATTTCTTCAAACCCACGACCTTAGTCGATTAGCTGCAACATGTAGTGCTAAGAGTTGCTGCTGGTTTTGTAGTGTTGCTGGCAGGCAGCATCAACTGTCCTACTGCAGTCTGACGGGCGATCCAACGATGATTTGACACAGCAACAGCTCCACAAGAATCATATTGGGCATATTGGTGCATGGTCCGGCCCTGCTGGCGACGCAGCAATGGCATGCGGGCCCAGCTGCGGGAGATTCGAACTAGGATAAATAGGTTCGGCGCAGGAAGGAAATGACGAGCATCCAATCGTGGGGCAGCAAGTCAAGCAAGCCAGAGCTGCTAGTGTACCCTTGCAGTGCAGGTAGGTTCTCATGCCTCAGAAGCATGTTTCAATCCGACCTGGGAAATCAGCAGTTCGTTCAGAAGGACCGAAAGGAAGCGGGTCGCCCGCTTAATGTGGCACACTCTATGGAATGACCTCGTGAAATGTCGATCAATGTTGGTGATAGAGTGCCACAATGAACGTCCCTGCGTGCTTTCGACAGAGACCCCATGATCTCATAAGGGGCGAAAGACAGGTGGGACAAGGGTTTGGGATCAATGCAGCCGAAGCGGTGGGCCTTTTTGCTGTTTCCGAATGTTTATACATGGTGCAGCATGTCAAAATTGTCGTGAGTCCCTCCGATGTGGCCATGTACTTTTGGGATAGGAGAAGTAGGGGAGGGGCCTGCTGCGACATAGTGAATGAGGCCAACTCCGGCTATCGAGAAGGCAGGGCAGCGGCGCCGAACATCGAGTGCGAAGGTGCTGGATTCGACATGCCCTTCCGGACACAGCTTGCTTATGCAAAGATAATATGTCAATTTAGTGATCTACTTGGTCGTGCAGGTGATCGGCAAGGCGACTTCCAGGACATTGTTGATTCACCATATGGTGCTGTGCATGCTGAGCCGGGCAGCCCAGGAAGTTCGGGCTCAGCAAAATCCTGTCCTGTTCACTTCAGCACTTCCGCTTCCACTGCAGCTCAACTCGTTGAGGATGATCAGCGGCGATGGCGAGGAAGTCGAACTGCAGGGCAAGTCTGGGCTGTGGCACATGAAGAAGAGATAGAGCGAGAGAGAGAGAGAGAGAGAGAGAGAGAGCGTCCGTAGCCATTTTGGCTCAAGTGCTGCACCCTTTGCTTGGGGGACTGTTGCCCCCCCTTGCATAGGAGGGGGAGACGCGGGGTTGGCCCAGGGGGTGTTCCCCCTTGGGAGAGCCGCCGTCGTTTGCCCCAGCAGTGCTTGAGTCGCATAGCCGCCGCGTCTATCCTCAAGTGGCCCTTTCGGTTAGGACTTCGTGCGCGCCATTTTGTTTGGGCTCCGCTGGGTCGGGGAGAAGTTCACCGTCGAGAACGTGATAGTGGTAAGGACAAGGAGCGTGTGATCCTCACACTATGAAGAAAGCCGCAGACGATGATGATGCGGTTTCAAACGAGTTGCTCGAGGATCCTTTGCAGCAACTTTTCGGCATCTCGGGGACAGAACGGAGGCGATCTCCGCCACTGCGAACTCCTATTCGTGCATTGGCTAGCCCCCCTGCTGCACTCACGCCGCCCCCGCTTGCTCCGGAAAGCAAGCCTTCCGTGCCCTCGTCAAGTTCGAAGCCGAGCTCTCCGACTACTACGCTGACAAGGCTTCCCACTGAGAAGGAGAGCCCACCTCCTAGAGAACCGGAATGGGTACTACCGTCGCTCGAACAGGGCTCTTCCTCCAGCACCAGACGAGGAAGGATCATCAGGGGCATCTCACCCCTTGAGGCTGGTGCTGCTCGTGCCATACCGGCCCCAGCGATGAAGGCCACGCCAAACGCTGCTTCGGAACTACTTGGAGACCCTTGCCAACCTCGATTACCAGATTCGGCACTACCCGACCGCCCTGGCGAACCTCGACGATACGATTCGGCACTACCCCTACACCAATGGGAAAGTTCCCAGCAGCCCCAGCAACCTCAACTCCAGCCAGGACGAGACAGCTCGGGGGAACAGACAGATCAGGGGATCACCCCCATGCAGGACGGGGCATCTGTGCCCGATGGAGCTGAAGTTGATATCCGGGTTCTTCTCGAACCACTACCACCTGGATGGCACACAAGCGGAAACTTCGAATGGGGACTGCACCCCTCCCTGGACGTTTTTGAAGACGACAGCAAACAACCGGGGGATAACATCCCGGAGCTCGACTACAACCCAGAGACCTTGGACAGCATTGGCGCGTGGGAGAAATGTACTGATCCAGAACCTCCTCATACAACAGCAAGCGAGTACAAAGTACAGCCAGTGACCTCGGGGGCCGACCCCGAACAGCCAATCAAAGACGAGGTCGACTTCTCGAGAGATGGCAGCCCCGCGCCTCCGGGAAACACTGAGGCGTGTGACAACGGTGTTGCGCTTCCCGTGCTACCCCCGTCACCAACTGCGGCGACCGAGACCCTGGCTGATATAGCGGGAGCAATTCCCGACCATCCTATGAGCCCGCACAGTGAAGCAAGTGAGGTTGACAACACAGGGGAAAATCCCCCATCGCCTACCGGACCACCTCCTTCCCTCAGCGCCCAACAAAGAGCACGACTTCATGCTCTACTCCAGCAGAGGGACGAGTGGGGGCAAGCCCCATATAACCTCGACGCTTACAGTACCGACCAAGAGAAATGGCAGGCATATAGACAAGCAATGCGTGAAAGTTATCGACAACATCGCAAGCGAGAAAGGGCTCAGGGGACGTGGGCTAAGGACCGCTATGACTACCGTACAGGACAACGTCGTGGAGATGCCCCAGCGAACAATAGGACCCGGTCTCCACNNCACCGTCACTTGGTGAAGGGGAAGCTCCCCTACCTCGCCGAAGACAGCAACCTCGTGATGACAGTCGACGACGGTGACATCTGAGAGGGGAATGAGTTCCGCTGTACAGATCACTCCTGTACCAGGGGGCTACCCCACATTGCACCATATAGTTTGGATGCAAAATTTGCTTTTCCTTCCGGCAGTGTGCTGGAAAACAGGACCCAGTTGCCAGACTGCGCGGTGTTACTAGTTCTTTTACCTAAGCACATGGGCATGCACGTGTAAGACCACTCTCTTCCGCTCTAGTTCTCTCTCAGTTCTTTTCCATTTCGAACGCGGGGGTTCTCCCCCCTAGGGAAATCTTTTCCCCTGTACCATAAGACGGGCCGCTGAGCCAACCCAACTTCGATTGCCGTGCCTCCGCCCGAGGCTCTAACAATTTATTGCCCTGTGCTCCTTTTGCTTTCAGATGCAGTGCCTCAGTCAGCAGGGGGTCGTCCTCTAGGCCGGTTTGCTTCGGATGTTCCTTTCGGCTGGGTTTGCTTTGGTACGCTTCCAGCTTTTTCACTGAACCCTGACAGTGAGACACTGAGAAGCATGTACTGCATCAGAGAAGCCCTCCTGTTATGCAATGGCCTCGGTGACTAAGCTTTGTTGCCCTTCTGTACTTTACCTCATTGATGTTCAGTTGCCTTTTGGATTGCCATTGCCTACATTGAGAGCTGCTATTGGCCGTGGCACAGGTGATATTAACCTTGTTGTCGCGAGAGCCCTTTTCCCAAGTACGCCCACCCACAAGTTGGGGGCGCCGACGGCGCGCGGGCAAGGGGGGCAACCCCCTTGTCCCTAACCCTAACGAAA
>CAJNJA010011409.1:19854-33665 GCA_905231915.1 Symbiodinium necroappetens | reverse complement strand
GTCGTAGTAGTAGTAGTAGTACAAGTAGTAGTACAAGTAGTAGTACAAGTAGTAGTACAAGTAGTAGTACAACTAGTAGTGCAGCTAGCAGTACAACTGGTAGTTAGTAGTAGTTAGCAGTGGTAGTAGTGCTAGTAGTATAGTACTAGTAGTCTAGTAGCAGCAGCAGCAGCAGCAGGAGTACTAGTAGTAGTAGGAGGAGGGGGAGGAGGACAGTGACAGATGCTGCAACAGCAGTACGAATGAATGAGCGGAGCTTCCGTTCGGTATACAAGTTGCTATAAGCAAACGGGCAAGCGACGGACGCGGCTCTGTGTGCCGGCAGCTGTTTCGTGTTGTCAAATTCGCAGCTCGCAGAGCTTCCGACAATCAAAGATGTAAATCTGGAATTTAGTTGGCCCTGATTCTGCAGCTGCAGGTCCGGTTTGCTCTCAGAGTTTCGAGCACTGGAGTTTGCAAGCCAGCTAGTCTTTCGAAGCCTCGCCGATGCCAGCGGCAACATCGAAGATGGCACGAGCCGTAACAGCTGTAGCGCTTGGTCAACATTGCCAGAACAAGGCTATAGCAGCAGTACCTTGAAGCCATTGGACAGTGTGCAAGGCGCCGGCGGGCCCTGCCATCCTGATCGTGGGCTACGAAGGCCTTGCTGGAATATGAAACGGTATACCGACTGGTGGTAGCAACAAAGTCAGTGACACGGGATCGTGATGGTCGCAATGATCTCGATGACTAGCTATTGGTGATGAGGATGATCACAATGACAACAAGGACATGGTAAAGCGATCATCGGGCAATGATGGTGATGCGGCAGGAGGCCTTTATTGATGATCCCAATGATGTCGAGCGTGGTAGCGACACCCTTCAAAATGGTCCGCTGTTTAGGACAAACCTTGTGCTCTTTGGACATAGAAGCCTCAAAACTCAAGAAGTATCAATGTGATTCAATAGCCACCACCGTGGATCCCTCGAGATCACAGGAACCCTAAACTCCTAAACTCTTTGTTTGATTCTTGAGGCCCCTAGATTCTAGAAATCCTTGTAGTAGCCCCTATGAACCCCTCAGAGCATCCCTTACCTACAGTATTCTAAGTATCAAGGCTCCATTTGTAAGTTGGGGGCTTTGGGGAGCCTTTGACACCTCTTCCGAGCATCAGTCGGCGACTTCGCGTCGCAGCTTTCCTCACATCTCCTGCGGCTGGGCACTTGGGTTTCGGGTTTAGGGTTTGGGGTTATTTAGGGTGTTTGGGTTCGGGGGGCCCGCATGAGTGGAACATAATTCTTGAATTCAGGGATTGTTAGGCCTTTATTGCGTTTTTAAGGCGTCTAACATCGGGACCTTTCTGCTTCTAAAAGGGGTTCGGGGCATATTAATATATAAAAGGCACCTAAAGTGAGTGACTAGACTTAGGGTCCCTTGTTACATCCCGTTAGATCCCATAAACCCTGAACCCCCAAACCCCTAAACCCCTGAAACCCCTAAACCCTAAACCCCTAAACCCTTAAAGGAGAGTCTTAAAGCTCAACCCAGGAGAGGACAGGACTCCGAGCCCTTGGCCTCGGAGCGAAGGCGTGGAGTGTGCCTTCCGCAAGAGCTTTGGGGTTTAGGGTTGCCCGGTTCAGAGCCAGGTTAGTTAGGCTACAACTCGGAGCAGATCATAAGAAACCAAGACATGATATACTATACTATGATACCATGCAATATAATCTGATGGAACAGAATACGATGTAGTACAACACCACATGATATCTTATATATCAATGAAATATGACATGTCATGAAACTATATAACATGCATAAATGATGTAACCCGATAGAACTTAAATCGAAAATGTACGACATAGCACGATGTACAATGGTTTGGAAATCATATAATGCAATGCAATACAATGTACTGCATTGCAATGCAATATTTTGAATTTCCATGCAATGTAAACTTATCTAAACAGCATACTTCAACCCTGCGCCTGATGCGGGCAGTTATAGACTGATGTAGATGTGGCACAGCCAACTTTGATCTTAGCAACCTTGCTTAGCAGTGCACATGAGCACAATTCAGGGTTGGAGATTCCGCAGCTTGACATCAATCCTGAATGCAGCTAGAAACCTCTAAAAAGGCCGATATGACGGCACGCCCCTGAACAATCCGACCTTCAAACCCAAGCTTCCTGCAAATGTCGGTGGCGTTGGACCGACCATATTCGGCTTCACAGCAGTAGAAAGTGAGTCCATCGAGGTTGAAAAGCTCACACTGCGCAAATGCCTTCCAATATACAACAAGCCTGATACTATATTGAACTATAGTATACTATACCGATACTATATTAAAAATTTACTACACCGATACTATATTCATGCACCAGTCTTTTAATTTTATAGTATAATATAGTATAATATAAAATACAATAATATAAAAAAATAAATATTATATATATATACGTATTTTAAACTGACTGTCACTTGCTTGCAGGCCTTTGGCCGAGCTCGGCGCCTTTGCTGCTCTGGATCACCTGAGCGCGTGGAGCGTGTCTCGGACTATAGGAGGCTATAGGGTTTAGGGTTTAGGGTTCAGGGTTTAGGGTCTAGGGTTTAGGGTTCAGGGTTCAATGTTTAGGGTTTAGAGTTTAGGGTTTAGGGTTCAGGGGAAAACCTAAAGCCTATGCCCTAGGCCCCGGCTTCACACCGCAAGATGTTGATTTGCCAAGCTGCAGTAAGCTGTGAACAGAGAGGGGCTTCGGTGCTGCGTCGGCCAGGAATTATGATTGGGAAGTTGAATCAGCTGAATCTGTGGTGTCAGCCTTCAGAACGGAGATGTACCCCGGGCCCCAAGTCCAACCCAAAAGCACAGACACGAAATGCACAATCTATCAACCCAGGTCTCGATATGCCTTGGGCGAGGCAACTGCGGGAACCTTGATGACCTTGATGACAGCGTATCTGTTCTGAAGCTTTGGGTCTCAGGAGTGCAGGGTCCTTGAAGTTAATGGAGGGTCTACTTAGCGTCTTCGGCTCAAGCTACTCCTTGTCTGTGTTCGAAGGTGCAGAGCAGTATGTCCGAACCAGCCTCTGAATATTCTGCTGGGCACCAGCGGTGGGCAACGGTATGCAACAGAGTCCAGAAAATCATGCCTTCTGTACCGGGAGTAGGACTGCGATCAGTCAGTCAATGCGAGATACTTTTGCACTCGAGAACAAAAGGATTGTCAACTGCAGGTGGCTGCCAGTACCCCGCCAGCACGAATACAAGCCGGACTTTGCGGTGTGTCTCTCTTGGCCAGTGGGAACGGAGAGACGCAGACACGCACGCGCAACCAGAGAGAGAGAGAGGGAGAGATAGACAGCACCCCGCATAGCACACCTTATCTAGAAGGTTTTGCTCGGAGAGTCCAATGGCACGTGCTTAGTTTTCATTCGCGCTGCTGCAAAGAATCGCAGTCAGAAGTGTGAGTCCTGCGCGACTTCGATATTGCAAAGCAGCCTGTGACCCAAAGAAGAGCCCCCGGCACCTCAATACCACTAATCTTCGCCAGAAACCCTTCATCCAAGGTTTCCACAAGCATATGACTTAGTCGTCGACGTGGATCTCGTGGACACGCTGAGCGCGAAGGACGACAGGGATGCGTTGCAGAAATCTCCCAGCACAGTTTTACGTCAAATAACAAAAGGAACACCTCAAAGACGGGAAGCTTGTCGGGGGCGGCAGTGCAGTTCCCGTGTTCGAGAGGCCGTGACAGAAATGTAGAACAGTGTAAACCTTTGCGAAGCAGCCGACTGTTCTACAGAACATGTGTACACACACACACGTTTTTCGCACAATCACGTCTATGTGTACACCATTGCACATCTACATTCACAACTATTTGGCTTATGTGTTCATTCACTAAGAACCGTAATGAATGCTAGAATCTCTATTCGGTTTAACTCCGTTATATATATACATATATATATATGTACATATGAGGCACAGATGTACATATGTATGTGGAGATGCACGCATGCATGCATGTGGATGTATATGTATATGTCTATGTATGTGTATATGTGTATGTGTATATGTGTATGTGTATGTGTGTATGTGTATGTGTGTGTGTATGTATGTATGTATGTATGTATGTATGTATGTATGTCTGTCTGTATGTATGCATGAATGTATGTATGTCTGCATGATGCATGCATGTATGTATGTATGTATGTATGGACGCATGGATGTATGTAGGTATGTAGGTATGTAGGTATGTAGGCATGTAGGTATGTAGGTATGTAGGCATGTAGGTATGTAGGTATGTAGGTATGTATGTATGTATGTATGTATGTATACACATGCATTGTATAACCAGGTATAGTACCCATACAGATACATCTATGTGTCTATATCCCTATACATATATGCTCTTGTACGCTGCGGGTTTACAGCTAGCATACAAAGATAGTTGCGGCCATTTGACAAATATTTAAATGCACACTCTGATTACATGTACTAGTACGAATAGCATACTACATAAACGCAGAACCAACATGAACGCAAGTCAAACTATAGTGTTAATGCTAGAATCATCATGAAAGACGACGATCTCTGGCGGGTGCAAACACGGATAATCAGGGATTACGAACCCATGTTAATTTTTTGTTTAGCCATTCGCCGGTCGGTCTTCAAATGAAATGTGCAGTATATGCCCATCAGTGTATCCTTCCAGCCAACTCTTGATACACGTATAAACATCTACCTGCTTTCATCTAGCTAGTCTCGGTTGCTATACGACCCATCTAGAACTGCGTGCAGGACAGTTCTGTGTGCGCATGGTTGCTTATTGTCTCAGCGTGAAGATGAACACCCTGATTCAAACGGAGCTGTAGCCCAAACCCATAGCAGATCCCGACGGTGACGGCGCCAGACATTGATATGGAGTGCTACCCTGCATCCCAGCATTAAGGGCTACTTGCCGGTAGGACTCCTCTTCGTTCTGCGATGCAGCAGTTGCCTCCACTCGATCTGATGGACATGTGGCGCGACTTGGTCGGAGAGGAGCTTGAGCTAGACAGATTTCGACAACACCACGACTGCCAAGTAGGCTCAACAAATCCTACCTGAAACCCCTCCCTGGTCGATTGCAGCAGTCCAAGAGGATTAAGTTTGGAAGGAGCCCGGGTCCTTCGGCACATGCGCTGTTTTTGGCTTCCAGACTTCGCATGCCATTGACCATGGTCATGTCATGCATGTTTTCGCCACGCGCTGTGCGGCCTGGCATACTAGGCTGTTGTCAGCTGCATATCCCAAAGTCTAGATGCTAGCATGTCCCGCCGAAAAAATGCAGTAGAGGTGTCGTCGATGTGCCCTGTACCAAGGTAAACACTTCAAGTTGCGTCCCATCGCACAATGCAAAGGCAGAAGTCACACTCACCCCATCTTTCCGAGGACACGAAGCTAGTATCCTCATTGCGAAAGTAGGCTTCTGAGTAGTAGTCCCATCGCGATTGCCAGCTTTATGAGAAGTGGTTCTTCTTAAGGTATAGTGGCCAGTGCTCTCAGACCATGTGTTTGCATGAAGAGGTTCGTGTCGGAAGAGCCCGATGCCTACGGCCCGCTCAAGCGTACGATGCGGGCACTGCAGCCCAGAGTAGACGCTTTGGCTTTTTTCTATTCGTTTGGCCCAGAGAGAAGATGGGTCTTGCAGACTGGAGTCTCAGGATTTCTTGGGTGAGACGGCTTGGAGGTCTGGGACGGTCGTTCAGGGCATGTAATCGGAAGGTCGCATCCGCTAAGTTTGTCGAAGGTTCTGCTGCAGTGGTCGGTGCTGATAGAAGTGGTGAAAGGTGACTCAAAACAGAGTACATAAGTGCCGGCTTTCTGGTGCAGCCGGGTCAGACGCTGGAGGTCTTGGCAGCAGCAAGGGTGCAGGTCGCCTCAGCAGTCATACTTCGAACACCAAGCTAATACAGAATAGGGTGTTTTGGGGGACAAGAATCTTAACAACACTACTTCACTTTACATCGCGCAGAACCTCATAGAGGCAAAGCAGACACACGGAGCAAACCGTAAACCCTGAAGGCCAAAACACCTAATCCCCCAAGCCTCAAAGCCCTTTATCCTCAAGTTGCTTAATGAGCGGGAGACCTTTGAATTCCCAAACCCCTAATTCAGCGCCCCTGTCTTTCAAGGAGGGCCGAAAGTCTGTCCGGACACTGGATGATCGAAGGGCCCTTCACGTTTACCGCCTTGCAGGAGAGGGCTTTTCTGAACTTGGAGTCGGGAAGTTTGGGTTTAAGGCTTGAGGTTGAAAAATTGAATGTTGGTCTTTTTTTTTTAAGTTTCCTCAGTGACATAGACGTGTTCTCTCGCAGGGAATAAGGGCAGGGTTTAGGGTTCAGGGTTAGAGGGCTTAAGGGGTTTGTAAGGCTGCTATGTGCCTTCGAGATAGTGTCTCGACCCAACCTTGAATGGCTATGTGGGCACGTGCAGGTCATGGCTAGGTTTCAGTAGAGCTTGGTGCGCTGAGTTTCGACCGAGCCCGGACCCGAATGCGTGCGAGTGCGTGTTTCCATGTGTACAATTTTTCTGCAAGTATTACATCATATACTATGTAATCTCTCTCTCTCTCTCTCTGTCTCACTCTCTCTGAGTCATAAGCACGCAAAAGGCAGCCATGAGCCGCGAAGTAGACCGATTCAGCTCAGCAGCGGTTCATGGTCTTAAAAAAAACACTAGCAGTTCCGAATGGCTAAGTCAGTGCTGGCCTGCACTACCAGGACGTCGTGAACTTGTGCTTCCGCAGGCATTTCGCAGATCACCAGAAGTTTGCCGGAGTTCCCCCAATACGTGGTTTCCGCCATGGAAGAGCTGAGACGAATGGAGTCTCGAAGGGCTGCAGCCATCCCTGCTGACGATCTCTCGGGTGCGCCGCTGTCAGCGGCTGGGACTTTAATTCGTATCCGAAGGCATCGAAGGCTCTAGTGGTTCGAGTTCTGGATGTCTGCAAGGAGCCTAGCTTGGACTGTCAATGGCTTCAGTTGAGAAATTGAAGAATCCTCTTTCGTGCTTCTGAACCACCATTTTCACATGAATAACTGAGGGCCCAAGCGCCTTCAAACATGCAGCAGCTGTGCAGAAGCCGAGGAATAGTGTCCGAAGTAGACAGTACCCCCATATCGTGTGCCATCTTCCCTAAACCCTAAACATCCCTCAACCCTCAAGCCCTGAAGTTACCGTAAGCACAACTGAGACTGCCCCAAGTGCATTCGAGTTGTCAGGCGGACAGTGATGCCCAGGATTCCCAGCACGTGACGGGCACTAGCTGCATCTGCAGATTTATCTTATTCGTTCCGGCTAGAATTTTCTCTTATTCTAGTATACTATAATATTATGCTATAAAAATACTGTAATATACTATAGTATATACTATAGTATACGTACCATATTTGCATGTACTAATCCTGGTCCACACTGTAGGCCCTGAAGTGTTCAAGAGCACGTTGCAGGGTGTCTCTTGTAATTCGCGTACACGTTCCTCTTCTCTCGAAATTGTCCGAAAGCACGGCCTGTGGTAGCCTGTGGTGCTCAAGGTGAGGCTTCTTCTAGCCAGCTCCGTCGTGCTTATGATCTTGGGACTCTTTTTTATGGCTTGCTATGTGCCTTGGCTTCACTTAGCAGGTCCAGCTGTGTTACCCCAAACCGAAAGCTGCCGAGCAAAACTTGTACAGCAAGAAGTGAGAGGAATTAGGAGCACGGTGAATCTCGAATTCCCCCTTTTGTTTCCCAGGCCGTCCTGCCCAGCGGGGCAATGGTGCAGGAGCTGATGTTTGCGCTAGTCTGCATGACGTTCCGGAGCTGAAACACTGGTTCGTTGGAGTGTTGGGATACTCCGGACTGGTATGGGGGCTTGGGATCGGGGTTGGGAGCTGACAGGGTCAAGGTGGCCAATTTGGCGGCTTGACGAATGCAAAGGTTGTATGACGGCCAGCACAGGACAGGACAGCTTGAGCTCCGTGGGAGGAGATGCGAGAGGGATCTGTCCAAATCCTCGCTTCTCTCACTGCTGCAGTATAGAGGCTGAGTGGGTCTGCAGCATGCATTCAGCCTAAGCTCGACAGAAATGCAGGTGAATGCATGAGGGCTTCAGTGGAATTACACCAACCCTCGTGGTAGCAGCTGCATCGGTCCTCCTTGTGCCCTCCAGCTGGCTTGTACTGGCTTGGACGGATCTTACGATCTTGAGAGAAAGGAGCATCACGCATGGGACAGGAACTGCCAAGATCAAGAGTGCATCGACATGGTGGTAAGACTGTTTCTTCAATCAGACCCAGCGATTGCTACCCTGTACTTTTGCCCAGTGCAGATTTCCGACTTCTTTACATCGCTCTTTTGCCCTCATTCCTAAAGCCACGGCGCACAGCTAGGTTCCTGACCGGAAGCCTCTCATGGATGGCTTTGGTCCGGTGCCACTTACACCAGCAGGCTGCCCTTGCTCTTGTCGGTATACTCCGACAGCCCCGGTTCCTTCCATGTAATCTGATTTTGTCTGCAACTCTTGTAAGCTTCTTTCCTCGGAAAATATCGGTTTTATATCTTGAAGAAGCCCAAGCAAAGCTTAAGGGAGAGGGACGTGGTTGAGACTCTCTTAGCTGATCGTTTCGGCAGTGTCGGCGAAGTCATGTTTACAAGCCGTGCACCAGGCGACGCGCCAGGAGGAGAAGGAAGTGTCCCGGAACTCCCACGAGCATGTGTGCCTCGGACTGGCATTATACCATCCCAAGAAATGCATCCACTAGGCACCTCAGTATCGTCAGCGGCATCTCACCGGGAACTTTAGCTTAAATCTCCGCGCGCAGCCCGAACACAGAGCACTAAACCCTAAACCCTAAACCCCAAACCCTAAACCCTGAACCCTGAACCCTGAACCCTAAACCCTAAACACAGAGCGACTAAGCCGTTGAGGTGGGCGTCAATGCCGTTTCAGTCACTGGCCACGGGGCGTCCCGAGTTCCGACTGATGCAGGTCAGCCTTGCTTTTAAGTGCTCGCAGTTTTTTTCGGAACTTCGGGGTTTGGGTGAGGGATGAGCGGGTTGAGCCGAAGATGTTCACAACCTGTACATGGGGGAGAGACACACAAAGTGGACTGTTTCGGTACTGACAACTCAACTTTTTCTCTTGAACCATCAGGCGAGATGTCCAACAAAATGTAGTTCCTGACCCTATGTCTTTGTGCTTATACCAGTAGCAACACTGAACACAAGACCTATGAACCTTATGGCCCTAGGAACCCAAAGCCTCAAGACAGTTGAGGCGATGTACTATATGTACTTTCAGACCCTGCTCACCGTTTAGGGTTTAGGGGACCCAAAAATCCCAAGCCGTTGGCCCTGTCCAGAGGTTGGGGTAGCTGCCGGCACCGCCAGACCCACAAAGTCTCTTTCTCAGGGTCGGGTCAGGCGAAATCTGTCGCTATGGGATTTGCGAGGAACGGACTTTAGGTTCGTGTCACTCTTGGACTGATGATAAAATGGCTTAGAATAGTTTAACATGTTTTGCAGATTAGGCATTCCGTGGTAAGGGGTCATACTAGCTGTTCAGGCAATCGGCGTGCTGTGTGGAGGCTTGTTGTGACAGGGCTCGTGCAACTGCGGCTGGAGGAAGGCTCCAGGTGTGCCGGATGTATGTGTTTGTGGTTCATACCAAGTCCGAGTTGAACTCCTGGTTGTGCCGGTTATGGTGAGGATACTCTGGTCATGTGTTTGTGTCAAACCTCTGTTCCCTCGGACACAATGTTGGGATTTCGAGGACTTTCCCAAGATGTGCTCGCTGCTTCCTTTTTTGTTTCCGCCGGTCCGGATGACGCTGCTTTCCAGGTCCAGTTTGGGAAGGCCAGGGGAGTTTCAACACCAGTGTGAGCCAAGCTTTCATGTCCCACCCACCGGAGAAGGTGCATGCAGGACGGTCTTGCCCCCGAGCAGCTCAGGGTTTCGAAACGTGTGTCCTTTATCCCAGAGCTGCCCCAACTGGATCGAGGAAAGTGCTTCAGAAAGCAGATGTACTGCCGACACAGACGTGCCTCGTCTGCAACGGCTCCAGAGAAGACCTCTGACTGACCAGACCTCGAGCTGATGCTCTCACAGCCCTGCACCGGCCTAGGGACGAAAGACATTGCAGCCGACGTCCAGCTTTCAGCAATGAGAAAAGCTAAGAAGAGACATACAGAAAGTATTCTAGCTGGAATCCCTTTAAGCAAGACATGAGGTGGGTACAGCAGACGTGCCTTTGTTGTCTGGAGGACCGAAGCCGGCAGTCAAGTGACGGTCATCTGTTTGGGGTTCAGGATTGAGGGTTTGGGGCCCAGGGAAGCGGATGAAGGCTCTTGGGATGGATAGTGGCTGATAGTGGTCGTGAGTTGTACGTCTATCTGCGTTTGTACAACTTCCCACAAATCGAAACTGACTGTCAGCAGCGGCCCAGAGGCATTCTGGGCTCAAATGGCCCAGCCAAACCAGAAAACAACGAAGTCTTCAGAAATTGAGACGTTGTTGCTGAAGGCAGTGTAAGGACCTTCTAACACACTTCCTCTGAAGCCTTTACTAACGGTTCACCAGGCTGCAGATGATGCAGGATTGGAGCGTTTCCAACCCGAAATTCGGCCGAGTTGTCACTACCTGTTGAATTTACTGTATGTGTGTGTATGTGTGTGTGTATATATATATATATATATCTCTCTCTCTCTCTCTCTTAACCTGTCCCAATTCGTGTGCCAAAGTAGCTCCATGCTGTAAGGACATACCCAAAACCACGAGCAAATCAAACCAAAATACACACCAAAGTAGCTTAATCTGTAAGATATCGCCTAGATACTATATATCGATGTTCTTATGCATATGTGATGTAATGCAATACCAAACCTACACTCCGTGACCAGGATTTCAAGGGCCCGGATGTCATCTCTTTGTTGCCCTGTGGGCACATTTACCACGAGGCTGCTGGGAGACCAGGGCTTTTCGGTGTAAGCTATTGGGCAATGTCTAATGGAATGTGAAGGGCCCCGAAGAATTAAACTTGTTGTGGTATACTTGTGTGTACAATTCAATAGGTAAGTAGGTAATTAAGTAAGTAAGTAAGTATGTAAGTAAGTAAGAACGTTAGTAAGTATGTGAGTATGTGAGTATGTAAGCATGTAAGTATGTAAGTATGTATGTATGTATGTATGTATGTATGTATGTGTGTACGTAGATGTGCAAACATACATATGCACACACACACACACATCGCTAGCTCTTCGAGCACCGAAAAAGAAGTTTAGGCGAGTAGGGTTCCCTAAAGCCTGAAACCCTAAACCCCAAGCCCCTAGACTCTCGGAGCCGGCCATGGCCGAGAGAGCAGGGACGCGGAAGGATCCTGGCTTCGGGCCATGCAGGGCTTGGCGAAGCTAAGGAGTACTCCAGTAAAACAGAACAGAATAGAAGAGAGGAGAGCAGAATGTTAGAAGAGAGGAGAGCAGAATATTAGAAGAGAGGAGAGCAGAATATGTAATAGAGCAGAATTGAGCAGAATAGAATAGAACAGGATAGAACAGAACAGAAGAGAGCAGAATAGAAGAGAACCGAGTGCAACACAAGGTGCACGGCACTGTCTTGGAACTTATGCTCAGACCCCCAAATCTCCCTCGTACCAGAAGCCCAGAAGCGAGAACGCTGCACTGGCATCACCATGTATAGGAGGTTTAGCATCCCTTTAAAGGAAGCGTACTCTAGGGTTCCATGATCGGTGCCCCTTTAAAGGGCTCTATAGGATTCTATAACAAGAGACCCAAAACCCGACATCTCTTCGTCAGGCATGCCTTATGGAGTGGTTCACAGCGCGGAGGTCCTCGGGCTCTTGCCCGGTCTGCCGCCAGCATGCCGAAATGGTTTAAGCCTGTGACAATCACGAGGCTTGGAGACAGTCTTGTCATGGGAGCCAGACTTTTGAATTACTTGGGTTTTGGCAGGCTGCTGAGGAACTGAACAAGAACTGTCGTTGAAGGAACCAAAAATCATAGAACTTGCCACTCATGCTGCTCACAGCAACTTTAGTTGCAGGACTATTCTAAACCCTCAGCATGCATGCGAGCCCATTTCTCAGGAATATCCTGAGCCCTTTCATTTCAAGAGTCCAGGCACAGGGGAGAGCACGGAGTAGCCTCTGCCAGGCAAGGCCAAAGGACGAGTCGAGACTGTAGAGGGTTTAGTCGTGTAGTAACTTGGGTCCTATGTAGGCTGTAGTGGTGTAGTAAGATTTGGGGCTCAGGGACGCAGGATTTATAGGTGAGGGTTTTGAGTTAAGGACTTTATTAAGTTTTGTTCTTTTTGTTTAGGGCTAGGGCCTATCGTCACTACAGAAACATCACAGCAAAAGAAGCAATGCTGCAGGAAAAGATCGTCGTTTTTGTCGATGTAGCTGAACCTGGCCAGGAACGGCGAAGAAGTGGGGTTGTGTGCGAACGGATTTGTGTTGGCAACAATTTGGGCGATCTGGGTCTCGTCATGTCGCCCTCATGTGAGGATAAGCGAAACTACGTCGGATGGAGGCAATCTTGCACAACCTAGACTAGACAACCACATGTGTGCCATGAGCCAACTGCTTCCCCCCCGGTTCAGCATTTTGTTTCCCTGACGGAGAAGCGTAGAATTTATGTCGTTGGGCAACACCAAAAGCTGCCTAGCCCTGTAGGGTTAGTGCTGGACCAATCGACTTGTGTTGCAGTTTGGGTTGCCGGTAAACTCCAATGTCTATAGGACAGCCCTGCAAAAAGATTCGAAAGATCGACGACTTCTCAGGGCCTTATGGCACCTGGCGCCGATGGCGTGTCGAGGTGGCTTCAGTGTAGCCTGTGTCCTGGACAACCCTTCCGGACAAGAGTCAGAGTTAGGGTCTCTTTAGACTTTATAGGCGTCAAAGGCAGTGTTTCAGCCCTTGGGAGTTCGAAACCCTTTTAATGTTGCTCGTAAGACCCTAACTTTGACTCTAGCGATGGCGATGTGAATATCCCGGCGCAGCTCGTCCCATCAAGCATGCCATGCAACGATACTCCCCACCCACCCACACGCACACACACATGCACTGAAGGGCTCCAAGCTCTCAGTCTTGCCAGAACATCAGCCTCGGTGCTTCTTCCGTGGTTTCCAGTCTTTGAGATGGTAAAGGTGTGGTCGCAGCAGCGAGAATACTGAGGGACCTGATCACCATGCCCACCAAGCATCCCCTTCATGTGGCCGAAAGGTTCTACAGAGAGAAAGCAAAAGGCACGGAGGTCTTGCAACCTGTCCAATCTTGAGGAGCCGTCATGAGAAACATGGCTACTGACTACTGAAAGCAAAATTTCCAAAGGCCGAGATATACAGAACGGAGCAGCCGAGTGGTGACGGGCGGCGGCCATGGAGCCCCGTGCTTTTAGGCCGAGTCTCTCTTGGGCGGCGATCAGAGCGGGCCGGACCAAGTCCGCAAAAGTTGCAACCGATCTGTACGTCCCTAGCCGAACATGTAGGTTTCGGATCCCAAGTGGATGTGCAAGGCTTAGGGATGAGATGTGGGGTCTCAGGTTTGTATGGTCCTTTACCTGCTGCAGCTTCAGTTGTTCCGCCTTTGACCTCCACAGCTCTTTGGGTTATGCTCTGTGGCTAGCGATGCTCTACCACCTCGCACTTCCACCGCTACTACTAATACTGCTGACTATTACTATTACTAGCACTATTATTATTACTATCACTATTACTAGTACTACTACTGCTATTACTGCTGCTACTACTACTACTACGACGACGACTACTACTACCGCTGCTACTACTACTACTCCT
>CAJNJA010011409.1:179-13724 GCA_905231915.1 Symbiodinium necroappetens | reverse complement strand
AGTAGTAGTAAGTCGTAGTAGTAGTAGTAGCAGCAGCAGCAGCGGTATTAGTAGCTATTGGTAGTTAGTCAGTAGAGACGAGGTAGTACTTAATAGCTCGAAGCCAGTCGCTTGTTGGTTGGTTGTGGTTGGGGTTGCGGCTGGGGATGGGTTGTGGTTGTGCTTGTGGTTGTTGTTGTTGTTGGTGGTGGTGGTGGTGTAGTAGTAGTAGTAGTTGTTGTAGTTGTAGTGGTGGTAGTAGTAGTAGTAGTAGTAGCACTAGTAGTAGTGCTACTGCCACCACCACCACCACCACCACGACTACTACTACTACTACTACTACTACTCCTACTATGATTACTAGTATTGCGGTTTTTGCTGTTCTCACCAGGGCTCTCAATCTGCATAACCTTGAAAGGTAGCGCTTGCTTCTGCATGCTTTCTTGCACGATTCCGGATCTCTTCACAATCCAAAGCCGGGACCTCCGTGGTAAGCAAGACACATTTTGTGAAGGAGAGCTATGTAGCTATGCCTGCTTGTCCAACCCGCACAGGTAGCATCCTAGATTCATCTGAGTTCTTGCGCTCTTGAAAGGCATGTGTTCCTCTGCCTCGTCTGTGACGGCTTCAGGCATAGGAGCATCTTCCTGGCTAGTGTCCCAGGACCAGGGTTTACGCGTTTGGGGTGAAACTTGTGTTTTTTGCAGACCCTTGTCCATCCGCCGACACGCCTGAGATCTCAAGAGCTTTCGGTAGGCTTGCACCCCAGAAGTTTTCCATCAAACGTGGAAAGGAATTACTTAAAAGTCTAATACACTCCCTGATGCTCTGACCCTGTGCAAACCATGATTGCCCCCGTGGGGCTGCACTTCGCGAGTACTGTAGATCAAATGTGCACTGTCGTTGCTAGCTCCTGCAGTTCAAGTGTTTAATGTAGGGGCCTGAATGATTAGAATAGGTTTTGGAGGTATATGATACCATTATGCCATAACTGTAGTAAGGCACCCCAAAATAGTATAGGAAAGTGCTAAGGCCCCTAGAATACGTTTACATATGGGCAACAGGATGGACGTCCCCAAAGCACTTACAGCAGCTGAAAGGAGAATTAGTACTCAATGGCATGAAGCAAACGTTCAGCCTCAGACCTCACATCGTTTGATAACATAGAAACCTGAGCAAGGGTCTTCATTCGTGTTCTTACTATGAATCCTAATATATAGGGGCTATAGGGCCAGGGTGTCTTAATCAGGCTCCTCCAGTACGTTTGAGCTGTTAATGGCTTGATCGGATGACTGGCTTAGGAATTTCCGGTTTTGGGGGGGTCGGACAACCTGGGCTTCAGACCTCTTCCCGCTTTCTCTTCTTCGACTCACGGTCGACTGCCGACTCCTCCTCCGAGGGCTTCATGTCTGCGTCCTCAGGAGAAGGGAGGCTTCAGGTATTTATGGCTCCTGCATGGTCCTATACAGTATCGGATTCAAATTTTTGGTCCACGCATGGGCGCCGCACCTTCTTAAGCGCACACGCAAGATGGCATCAGCACTTGCATTGTTGCATGCCGCGCTCCTTCTTTTCGTGTGGGTAAGCGTGGTCCATGCTACATGAACAAGCCCGGACGACAGAAAGCGCCGATGCATGGTGCAAATTTAGGCCGCAGTCCAACTCTGCAACAAGGTCACGTGAATCCCGGGCTTGACCCAACACAGTGGAATGAAAAGAACAAACTGTGAAGGGGCAAAATCGGGATCCCCGAAACTGCATCCCTGACGGAGGTTTCGATGTTCTCACTATGCATAGTGCAGCGGGAGTTTAATCGGATCGCGACATGTTGCACCACAGGAAGTTGCGTCTGCTGTCTACAGGCATGGATGTGCGATGGGGTCCCTCAACATGGCTTTCCCCATGGAGTCGCTGCCTCAGCAAGGTGCGTCCACTAGAAACAACAGAAAAGCATGGTTATCCAGTCATTGTCAATGTAGACGCGATTTCACAAGCACGTGCACGAGACGCAAACAAGTGGAATCACAGCACATCCAAACCAACAATTCTCAATGCTCAATGGGAACGGTCGGACTTACATGCAGGCATGCGAGACACTCAGGCATCACAGCACATCAAAGCCAAAACCGTCAATTTCTTACATACATGCTCGGCGTCACAAGCACACCTGCGAGAAAAAAGTCAGCGAACCGGTGGCACAACAGCACAATTGCAAGATTGCTGTAAGATTGTTCAAGCAAGCCGTTCGCGATTGCTTCGGGAATGTGATGAAACGCATGGCCGATGATGTTGAAGGCCATGTGCATAACCTGGAAACGTCACCCCAGATACCCCAGAAGCTTAATCTAAACATGCTGGAAGAAAGTACGAATCGCCATGCAAACACTGCTGGTGACGTTAGTAGATGCCCCTTCAGCAGAAACAGCATCTGCACCATGCAGACTGACAGAAAACACGAATCCACGTGTAGATGCGGCTTCTGAAAGCAACAGTAACCGCCACGAACGGCGACTACGTTCTGCTTAGCAGGCCACAGTGGGAAGACACGGCCCACAACATCCCACAACTGCAGAAGCATGATTCCGCATCTATGCGCTGCTTAGCTTGAGGACACCAGCAGCAAGACGACCAGGATCAACAGCAATGTAACCGCCTTGTAGACAACATGACCCAAGCACCAGAAAGAGCAGCTTGTGCAGGCAAACCTCAACAACAACCTCGACCCAACAGTGAACACGCACCGCATGCAGACCCTGGACGCCGGATGATGCGATCTCCCCCCCCCTCCCCTGATCCATGTGAACTGATGACTGATGCGACTAAGCTCTGTCCCGAGAAACCCCACAGGCAGATGTAACACAGCACCTATTGGGCTGTCCTCTGTTGGCGCTGCCTCTGCCTTCGTCACTCCATCGGTTTCGGCCTTCCACACACACACACACAGTTACTTCAGCTAGCAATGGGATTCTATCGCCTGGGAGAAAGCTTTAGCGCCTGGCATAGCCAAGCCCACCGAAGGGGTTCAAAGGCTTGTGCTTCAAGAGCTCCTTGTAAGAAGACAGGGGACTATGAACTGCTCTTACCATACATATATACTGTAAACTCAGAATATCATACACATAATCTCACCCAAGGAATGCGGCGGCAATGCTCGAATTCCGAGGGATGCCTCGTCTGGTGGTGCCGTAAAGAGGACATCGAGTGCCTGGGTGGGACATCGCCAGGCCCAAGCTGCCAGAACATGGGCGGAGTAGTAATAAGAATGACCGTAATAATAACAATGATGGCAAGTGATGGTAATGTGCAAGAATCAACATGAGTATCTTGTCGTAGGCTACTTGACTTGACTAGCCTAGCTGGTGACTGGCCTGGGAAGTCCGCATTGATTAAAGTGCGAACCGCGCAGGCCGTACGGCAGGGCCCCAGTCGTACAAGTGCACCGAGAATGCAACAGCGCCAATGTGAGCTCAGCTAGCCTCTTCGTCTTCCTCATCATCGTCAGCACCTGTGCCACATTCAAGCGGGGATCCCAAATCAAAGGAACACTTGGGGATGTTGAGGACCTTTGTTTATATGGGTTTGGATCCACCTTCTCGTGCTGATCATGGCCGAAATCTGCCGACACGATGGTTGTTATTGTTGCTCGCGCATGGGTCGCCCACCTAAAGGACCAACAACACCAAAAGACGACAACCTCTGCAGACTTTGGCCGGCACCCTCGCCAGCTTGTGCAGCCTCAGCCTCCTGCGGACAAAGCAGCTGCTTTCACCACGACACACATTCTCAGGGTCCTAGCGGGGTTCCCTTAAGGAGAGCTTCTGTCCCACCGCCGTCCTCAGCTGCCGGCTTGGCCTGCAAGGGGCTCTCCCCTACAAGTATAGAGCTTGCGGCACGCAGACTCAACCTGTCAACAGCTCTGTTCTGGTCTTCTCCTCTTCTTTAGGTGTCAAGCTCCATTCTGGAGTCCAAAAGGGATGCTTCTTCAAGCGGCTTCCACGACTCAGCATCACACGACCAGGCACTGCCTACAAAGCCTACATGTTCAAGAGTCTCTCTCTTCAGCACGAGGTCTCGGCGATTCAGGCTCAATTCAGCAAGATTCCGACTGCAAGGCTGGTTTCAGCAAAGTCTGAGTTCCCTTCCCACTCTGCTCAAAGCCACGCTGCAGCGCACGTCTCGCCTCGGCAGCTTCCTCGGACTTCTGTAGGCTGGCTTTGCCTTCCTTCCAGAACCTGTGGAAAACTCGCCGCGGGCCCTGACCCGTACCTGCCACCTTGGGCCCTCGACTCCAGAGCAGCGTTGTGTTAGGGTTCCGGATAGTGTTCCGACAGCTGCACGTATTGGGGTTTAGGCTTTCAGTGGGATGTGCCTCTGCGCCCTCTCTGTGCCCGATCAGAATTCTGCTTTTCTCCACAGTCCCCGGATGTGGGTCATGCACTGTTGGGGAGTTTAGGTCCCATGAGCGATAGATGTTATCGGCTCAAAGACGGCCTCTCGCCGGCCAGGAGCTTTTTCCGCCTGTCCTCGCGACAGAGAAAACCGGAAGATGTGGGGGGGCTGCAGATTCGCGCAAATTATCGGTTGTGGGGGTGTGGGGGGGGGGGATTACATGCCATGGGTGTTGCAGTCTGGTGGAATTTATGTTGTAAGTTTCCATGATATGCTCAAAAGGTCCATGTTCGGAAGTCCCAGCTTCACTTGTCCCTCTCGCGAACCAAATCGCCGATATGCGATGCTCAGTCTCAAGGGCTCAACTAGCCAGCAGCGATCTTGCTTGAGCCGTCATGCTGTAGGATTTCCTGAGACAGTTGACTGACTGCATGGTGGATTGCCATCGGCAGGTTGGGTCAGACTCAGTATAGTGAAGGCAAATGTCCTGCAAGAAGGCTTCGTTGCCGACTTCACAGTAGACGAGGTATTTCCTGCAGTCCGGCATGAGATCCTCGCCCTTGTACTTTGAGTCGGAAACCCAATGCCTGTACACATCTTGCGCAAGCTGCGGCGCATTCCCAAAGCAATGCAACAAGGCAGCAACACCTCAACAGGAACCAACTTCTCTCTAGCCCTCACGGCTTACCGCTGTTCTGGGGAGCCTCGGTTTGCAGATCAAGAATTGAAAAATGAGCCGGTCGGAGATCCCCACTTCGTCCTCCAGGGAGCCTTTTCAGCACACAGGTCAGCCAGAAGATCTTGCCACCAAGCAGCCCGATGCCCAAGGTGGTCCCATCTCTGATCGGCACCGGCCCATCTTGGTGTCGAATCTTCCTTGGCTCTGCCAGAAACGAAGGCGGAGATCTCAGTCGAAGCAGTGTTTATTTGTAGGGTTTAGGGTTGAGTTGTATTATAGGCCTAAAGGACCTGCAGTTAGGCGTTCTGCTACACCCGTTTGGTCTTCGATCTAGCTTTTGTTTGCTCTTCGGGTCGGCTGCATTTTCCCGAGGAGCTGTCCGTCCACCAATGTGCCGATCTGAGACTCCAGGGCCATGACATAAAAGTCGTTGCCTTGGCTGTTCCACTCAGGAGGAGACCAGGCTTCACGTCACAACCTTACGAGAATAAAATGCATATACTCCCCCTGTTTCACTCTTTCATGTAACAATGTCAGAACTTGGCGGAGGTGCCCATCCGATGCAGGCGGCAGTGCTGATCCTGCAGGGTCTTGGTTTCGTTTGGTGTGGTCTTTGCAGATGGGTGCCAGGCAAGACTGCCAACATGAATCGGGCCTGGGCTCAATGCAGGATTGGGGTCACTGACACTATTGACACTGACACTGACGCACATACATACATACGTACATACATACATACATACATACATACATACATACATACATACATACACACAAACCAGTATATATAGCACATATAATATATATGCATACATACATACATACATACATACATACATACATACACACAAACAAACCAGTATATAAAGCACATAATATATATATATATGCATGCATACATACATACATACATACATACATACATACATGCATGCATGCATGCATGCATGCATGCATGCATACATACATACACACAAACCAGTATATAAAGCACATATAATATATATGCATACATACATACATACATACATACATACATACATACATGCGCACACACACTCTCTTTCTTTCGCCAGGGCTGCGGGCGAGGGTTGCCCCTCGACACACACACACACACTCTCTCTCTCTCTCTCTCTTTCTCTCTCTGTGTCTCTCTCTCTCTCTCTCTCTCCCTCCCCTCTCTCTTTTGCGTGCTTTGCTCGGGGTGCCCGCCTGAACGTCTCCATACAGCTTGGAGGCTTCCTTCGGGCCTCGCATCTGCAAGCAGGTCCAGGCTGACTTGCTACCGGTCCGTGGAGTCCATGGACCAACTACTGTTGAATCTCTTGCAAGGCAACCGCGCAGAACACTGGAAGAGCTGTGCTGTGAGCTTCGCGAGCCGGCGAGACATGTGGATTTTGCAGTCTTGTTCTGCAAAAAAAGTTGAGAAGCAAAACACAGCACAAGGCAACAGGGAGTGTCAGCAGCATATGGCAAACCTTTCAGTCAGGTCATTGTTCGCTGTATGTTGTTGGTTTCATTAAAAGAGATCTGCCTTATATAACTTGACCCAGTGCACTTGACCCCATCTGCGCAACCCTAATCCCAACATCGATGCCTAAGGATGGATTCACCTCCAGCTCGATCAGCTGTTCGTCCTGGAAGAAGGCAACAATTTCGTGTAAGTTTTGGTATGGGTAGAGGCTACGTGTGACAAGGGCTTCGGCAGTCCAGGCCAGGCATGTTCACGACTGTCTGATTGGTTTAAGGCCCATGCAGGGCTCAGAAGTTCAGGGCCAGGATAAGGATTCATGAGTTTCCTGCGGGGTTTGCTTGAAACTCGAATGCCATAGGTCAGGTGTCGGTGTCACGTAGCGATGCAGGGACTGTGCGTCAAGCCGTCGGGAAGAGCTATCCCAAAACGGGCACACTGAAAGAGGGCAGATGCACTGATCCAACACGGGGATGGCTGTTGCAGCCAAGTGCCGATTGTGAGAAAGACCCTTTTTTCTAAGCAGTCTGTCAGAAACATAGTTTCCCTGCTTGAGGGATTTATTGTAGGATTGAAAATTAGGCTGCGGTTGACTCTGCTTCTTTCACTCCTGCGTTTTCGCACCAACCTCGCAGTATGAACTCTGCGCCCAACAATGAACACCTTCGCTTCTGCAAGCCCAAGACACGGAGGTCTGAAACCCGGGAACGGGAATGCAAAACAACACGCCCGAAGCCCTTCCCAACCGGAGCTGCGAACGTCCAGCCATCATATCCCGATAAGCTTAGGCCCCTGTACTACCTTGAAGCCGCCAAAACTGAACCCCTTTTGGCTATGCAAGGCCGAGAGGGCATGATTAGCATCATCGTCATGCCTGTTGTGTCACTTATCATGGCTCGCAATGCTTCTGTGGCTATCACTTGTCATGTCTGCAGCTTGCAATATCGTGACTACATAACGGAGCGCCTCGGCATCCTCTTGCGCAGCCAGCCGCTGTCGGCCAACAACAGCGCTAGTGCCTCACTGTATCATGAAGGCTGAGGGCACAAAGTTCTTAGAGCTTGCGTTTGGGAGACATGAGGTGAAGCACTCAACGGATTGAGCACGGAACCTTAGCCGAGATCTGGCTACAAAGCCGCTGGCAAATAGCCTGCACCTTGCAGCTTTCAGAGGTCCTCGTTTGTAAGGGTTGATGGCAATTATATATGCTACATCGTATTTCAATGTGTTGTCGTATTGCTCTGTGTCAACCAAAGCGATGAAGCTTCAATCATCAATCTGTTAGCCCCGTTCGGCTCTACCAAGACTTCGGTAAAGAGAATACAAGTAGAAAGACTAGCAAAGTGCACTTCACCTGCAACGACTCCACCCTCTCTCTGCTTGACAAAATACGGAGCGGAACTGTCTCACAGATCTCGCCATCGAGCTCACCTCGATCCAGCGGTTGCGTGGTCTGTATTATACTCTATTGAATAAAAATGACATCACCCTGTGGTGCCCGTCCAGTCACCATCCTCGTAGAGCGCCTCGAGGCGCCAGCGCTGTGGAAACTTGAACATAGAGGCCAGGTATCCTGGATCACTACGAGTTCAGTATAGTTCAGTAGCTTTTTGGGATTTGGGCTGCTAGTCAAAGATTCTAGTGGCTACCTTTTCGGAGATCCGCTGTATTGCACTGTCGTTGTTGGGCCGTCATGGCTGTGCGCACGTGCTCGTTTTCAAGCTTTGGGTGTGCCACCGCTAAAAACACCAAAGGCGACGGCAAAAGCCGAGGGTTCTGAAGCTTCAGTTCCCTCAGCCTTAAGCTTATGTCTTCAGGCGAGCTTTCGAAGCCGCTTCTTTTGGCTTGCCCAGATTTGCGGATGGGTGCAACCCTATGACCCACGCACACCCACCCACACACCTCCCTGAAGAAGCAGGGCTCCTCGCAGCGCATTGGCCGGCTTGGCTTTCCTCGTTGTCAGGGTTCATCTGCAAAATTGAAATGTCATGAGTCATCTTTGATCGGAACGGATGCTGATTTTCGGGTCAGACAAGGCAAAGTGCAGGAAAGGGAATGCCTCCTATGCATTCTCGAGGTGGACTTTCCAGAAAAGCCGCAGGGCCAGCATGTCACGTCTGCGACAGGCAGCCCCTAAACCTTGAACAGGCAGCAGTCGCTGAGTCGAGGGGCATGGGCTTGAAGTGCCGGATGGTGTAACCTTCGAGCGCAGCTTGTGTTGAGCACGGGCACCAAGCCGTTGTGGTAGGTACTGTAGGTATCATGAACTCAGTCAACATTTGGGTTCGGGCCATGACCTTGTTCTTAAAGGCTGGCACTAACCAGTGTAGATCACAGTCTGTTCGATGTTGCCTCTTTTGCCATAGTCGCTGCTGCCATGGCACGCTGCAGCATTGCATCCAACTTCGCCAGTCGCCTCCCATGAACTCTATCTATCAACGCTTCACGCTTCAGGCAGGCGCACGAAGGTCCGTCAACAGGTCATTTTCAAACTTTGGTGTGACATCTCGAGGCTCCGGGGGCATCTGCAGCGTCTGACATCCAACAAAAGACCACTCCAGACTCACACAAGCCTCGCCATCACGGCTTTGAGACCATGATGCAGCCTTCCGTGCACTCAGGGCACCACTCTGAGTCTCCAACGGACTTTGACAAGGTATCCTGTTGGATCGAGTCGCATGGCTGGGCTCTTACAATGTGATCCTGAACGCCGGACGTCGCGAGCCGTCGCAAGCTTCGCACCACTCACTCACTCTCAAGCCAGGCAGCACGAACTCGCTGAGACCGCGGACGCCGCTTTTAGCAGCTTCCTCGGCGCTTTTACGCTGTTTGATGTGACGATATGCAGCTGAAATTCGCGTCTTCGAACATCTTCCCATGCTCAAGGCCTCAGGGGCACCAAGGCTCCGATCCCGTTTCTGTGCGCTTCTTTTCGAGAAGCTGGGCGCTCCAGTGCTTTTGCACCTGCCGTCACTGACACAGGATTTAAACGATTTAGAGGTTCCAAATCGTTTCAGACCTTAAAGCTAACAAGACGAGAAGCAAACAAAACGCCAAAGCAAACAGAGACTACCAAGATGAAGGCAGCTGGCCTGCTCGGTCTGGACACTCCCGTATTGCTGAGAATCTGAAACACTGGGAACAAGACATGTGGCAACCGAGCTTCGTCTAACTCATGGTCCAACCCTCGCGGTTCACGGATGGTCGCCGCAGCTAAACATCGAAACACTCAACCGAAGAACCCCCTTTCTCCAGGCTCTCTGCCTTTTCGGCCGCCTTGGCTCCTAGCCTTGGCTGAGAAGATTGACAACTCTCCGAGCAATGCAAAGCTCACAGCCGAAGACATCTCACCACATACCACCCACCCCCCCGCCTCAGTAGCCCCTGAAACGAATGTCAACGGGCAAATGCCGCAAGTATTCCTCAAGGAATAACTCTCCCACATTCCACGGGTGCACGCTCCGAACGTCTCGATGCAGACTATCTAGTCATCTACATCTATCTATCTATCTATCTATCTATCTATCTATATATATATATACACACACACACATACATTTAGCTCTTTACCGGACCGATCCCCGCTTCGTTTTCCTGCAAGCCACACCATGACGATTCGCTGCTCCACAGCAGACTTCGCCTTCCCACGAAGCGTGGCTCAGACCTACACCTGCATACTAACGGCTCGTATCGGAATTGGCCAGGGAAGCATCGGTCCTCCCAAAATAGTGTAACAATAGTGTAGCATCTACTCCAGTAGATTATTATGTGGTATATTTCTTTCCGAAGATTGGGACCTCACCAAACAAATCACGCGCCTGCGCGATTTGCGCCCGGGTGCCCCGAAGCACAAGCCGACGCAACTGCGCACCCTCAGGTGACCTTTTCTGATCGGCCATAGAGCTGTGCAGGAAGGACAGTATAGCCATGACGTTGTCATGCAGGCTTCACCAATGCAATCTCCACTCTGAGGGTAGCACTTGGCATCCAGGGATGTTGACTTGACGCCTGGCAAACTTTCGGTGCTTTCCAGATGGTCCTCCCAAAGACACTTAGCTGCATAAGCTTTCACAGGCAGCCATAAACTCCAGGAAGCACAAAAGAAATCTGGCACCCCTCCTACTGGCAGCAATTGCTAACCCTGAACCTCGAGCATAGTGCATCAAGCTTCGGCAGCCTCAAGCTGTCTGCATCGGCCAACCCTCAACCTCGTCCAACGCATACCAAGTCCATGTCTTCACACGCCACAGCCTTTTGTTACCACCCTCGAAGCTCCAAAACCTGCCCAAACCCTAAAATCCCGAAGCTCTGAACCCTGCGTACATCGGGCCCACCTGTAGCCTGTTCGACCTCCTTGATGCCCTTGCCACCCTTGCCGATGACGGCGCCCATAGCCTTTGCATTCAGCTCCAGCTCTTCCTCGGCCTTTCGTGGAGGTTCAAAAGGGTTCGAAAAAAGGCCACTATAGTAACTGTAGGGCTGCTAAGGCTCTATGAGGGTTCTTATAAGGGCTACGATGAACGGCACCAGCTGAGGACGTAAGGTCAGACGATGCCGAAACCAACATTGAAGGCTTCGGGGTTTGTTTCTACCCATAGGCTCCATTGTAATTCCTTTTGTGTGGCTGAGGATCAATCCCACAAAGGAACTACAACGGAGCCTATGGGATCCTATGGGTAGAGCTTTCAAGGCAAACGTTCAAGGGCGGAGGCATTTCTGCTGCGCCATCTCTGGGAGCCCTGGTCGCAATCAATTTAAAACACACCAGCACTGTTTCTGCGACGGCTGCACCCTGTACATTCGCAATGTACACCACATGAAGGTTTTGATGTAGGGTGCATGCCGTGCAACATGTATCGCTTGTGGCTGATTTTGGTTTCGACAAGTCCTCCTAGCCCGTCAAGGCCTCTCGCATAATGTGCCTTGCCACCTGTTGTCTTTCTTCGAGGAGAGGTGTAGGGCTCAGATAGATAGCACAGATACTCGCACTGGAAATAAACTCGAGGCTGATGTTTGGATTTGTTGACAGTTTGCAGAGGACGACGTCTGATGCTTCCAGTCTTGCCGACTTCAGGGAGTGGGAGCTGCTGTTTGTTCGACAATCCCAGGATCTCTCTCCCAGGCGCGTGCGTGCGCGTGGCTACAGTACTCTGTGGTCAGGCGGCTTGGCCCAAAATTGCCTCCACCTTCTGAAAAACATGGCTCAGTGCAGCGGTGCCTGAGATGTTCATGCACGCCGAGGTTTTGTAGGGATTGTAGGGTGTTAGAAGGATCGATCAGCCACATCTTCAGCCAGTCACCTCGCCTGGGCATCTGCATCTTCGAAATCCTCGGCGATTGACAGCGACACGGTCGACGAAAGTGACAAGCAAACGGCTGAAGCCGCAGAGGTCAACCACTGATCAACAGCTTCGAGGCTTTTATCATGAGCCTCGCCACTGCACTGGACTCCATGACAGGAGCATGGTCTCATCCGCATGGTCCTGCTGACGATTACTGGCCAGGTCGCGGATGCCAGAACCGAGGGTGGAATGACTGTCACCCAGAGGGAGGCACTGTCACCTTTGCTGCAGACTACAGCATTCAGAGCTGTAGCGCGCAAGACTGATGTTGCCATTAGTGGCATCCGTGGCTCAACATGCGCGACCACATCTGAACAACAACACCTCTCGTCCCAGAAGCAACACTTTCCTACAGCGGAAAACATCCCACGAAAGCCAGGGCAGCTAGGGCGTCTATGGCTGCGTCGGTCAACTTGCTCGTGCAGGTGCATCTTGCTGGCGCCGATTTGATTCCCATGTCTGTCCGTCTGTCCGTCCTACTGGACCAATACCCACCTGTCCCATGCAGCATCCATCCCTCGGTCCTCCCGTCCATCCACCTATCCATGTTGCATACACACATAGGCCTGGCATACCGGCCAATACACAAGATGGCAACATACGTTCGGCGACACATATAAAGAGACACACGCATCCAACAAGGTAAACAAGCATCACCCCAGACTACATTGGCTTCGTTGTTCCGACCGGGTACCACCCGCCTGAAGGAGGGAGGGATGCAAAAACCAAATCTCAGTTCCGGCGACGGAAATCAGAGCGATATCTTATCTGGACTTGGGATCTACGGCAAGTTATATAGGGTGTGATGTGAAAGTTCGTTTACGACAGCAGACCAGCTACTCAGCTACTCGGCGATGACTCCGAGCTACCAGCTACAACTGCTGCATTGCATAAGCAAAGAGAAGGTCAACGTCGTGCGAGCATGTATGTGTAGATGCGTATACACGTTATGTACCTACATTTGCATACTTATACGACATGCTACTGAACGTGTCCCTTCTACCCCACGACAGGCCGCAGATCTCCGGCGCCGGAGTTTTTGCAGCTTCCACGGCTTCGGTGGTCTTTGTGCCGGGGTCCACAGTAGGAGCTGCCTAGAGGGTAAGCTCCCTGATTGGAACAGGCTTTAGGATGCTTTAGGGTTCAGGGATTGCTTAGCTTTTCCAAGAACAAGGAAACTTGGAGGGACCCTGCAAACAACAAGGACATGGCAGTTGAAGGTAGACGGTTCACGGCTGTGTTCAAGGGCGTATTTCATGACACAGAATAGGTATTGGCTGTATCTCTGACTAGATCTATATCTATGTCTATCTGTATATATAGAGACACACACACAGATATATATATATATATGTATATATATATATGTATGTGTGTGTGTATGTAGATATAGATAGATAGATGGAAGGATAGATAAATAGAATGGTATAACTGTATATTTGCATATTATGGCCGCCGACATCAGGCCTGGACCTTGGCTGGCGGTGGAGCGCCAACTGAGCCCGGCGAGGCCCAGAGGAAGGTCATCTTTCCACGCTCCTCTGGGGATGGGTGGCGCACATACAGTACAGACAGACAGACGGACAAACAGACAAACAGACTACATAAAATAAAAGATGTGTAAGTATATGCACACCTTTTCCAAATGTATGTATGTATATCTATATCTATACATCTATCTATCT
>CAJNJA010011408.1:0-13387 GCA_905231915.1 Symbiodinium necroappetens | reverse complement strand
TCATCATCACCATCATCACCATCCATAATAATCGCAAGGTTAGCTCCCGAACCGTCCGGAGGAGCTTCTGTCTGCCGCCGCGGAGGCCGCCGCTGAAGGCATCTCAGAGCCCAGCCCCCAGCAACAAAAACATGGGCCTTTGGGGTTTCTGGATGTAATGGGGTTTACAGGGTTTCGGGATTTAGAGTTTTGGGGTTCAAGTTTTAAGCTAAAGCCTTAAGTCGTAACTTTTACACGAACCCTAAAGCCCTAAAACCCTTCGACCCGAAGCCCTCAAGCCTTACATGGTGACCCTCCAAAGAGACCCAGAGCCCAAAAAGCCCGAGGACCCTAAGCCCTAACGCCTTATATAATAACCTTTTAAAGGACCCCCAAAACGTAGGAACCCCCCCTACAACCTAGGACCCCCAAAACCTTAAAACGTACGACCCCCCCCAAAAAAAACCCGCCAAGACCCTACCAAGCCCGGGCCAAGGTCGCTTGGCGGCCCGACCGCCGCAGGCCTTCAGTCTTTCGCCTAGTAGTAGAGTTAGGGCTTCGGGTTGAGTTTAGGAGTTGTCTGCACCCTAAAGAACCTACCTTTTTAGGGTTCCTTATTATGATGTCTTTATACAAGTCCTTAACAAGGTAGTTTATTTGGGGTCAAGGTAGGGTTTAAGGTTGGGTAACCTTTTGGGGCATTATAAACCCTATATGGCTCCATATACTCCGTTATTATCCCAAAGGTTAACCCGAAGATGCTGGACCGGTAGGTGTTTTGTGTGTCGTTTCGGTGGGTTCCAGGGTGTTTAGGGGTTCATAGTTTGGAACTTTGGTTTATGGTTGTCGCATTTCGAGTAAAGCAAAAGAGGCTTTAGGGTTTTAGGGTTCCTTTAGGTTAAGGCACCTCCACGTAAGTGTTATTATTGACTACAGCGCAGCTTCTTCTTTGGGTCTAGGCTAGCTACAGCTAATGATGACGGTCCCGAACAAAGAGCTTCGGTGTTCCTAAACTGTTCCTTGGTTTGGGTCTGGGATGATTTGTTTTGCTTTTGTCCATTGTTTGGAGTCCTTTGGTCTCAGGGGTCTTTACGGTTTGTCATTCTGGAAGCAGGGCTCTTGTTTCGTCTTTTGGGTGCCTTACTGGTTCCCTACCAGTGTTTTTAGTGTTCCTCAGAGGTTCCATACTTGTGGATGAGGGTGTTTTACCTCATTCGGAGCTATGCATTTTCCAGGTTTCAAACCCTCCCTAAACCCTAAGCCCCTGTAAACCCCTAAACCCCTATAAACCCCCAAACCCTAAATCCTAGACCTTATGGGTGTTTCTAAACCCGAAAACCCCCGAAAACCCCTATAAACCCTATAAACCCCTACATGGGTGTTTCTCAACCCCCAAAAAACCCCCCCACCACCCTAAGCTTTCCCCGACCTGACCAGGCTCCAGCCCGGAGCTCGGGAGTGGCGGCGGGGCATGGAAGGTGCGATTCCATGTCTGGTGAGTACAACCTGGGAGCTTCCGAAAATAGGGGGGGTACCTTATTTTGGGGGTCCTTAGAATAAGGATCCTACTATTTGGGGTACTATAGTAGGGTCCCCTATTTTCGGAAACCCCCGTCTGGCTTAGGGTTTTGGGGGTCTTGCGGCTTAGGGAAACGATGCCTTAGGGGTTTGGGTTGAGGGCTTAAGGGTAAATTTGGCTTGAATCCTACCCATCTCTCTTGAGCTCCTCGACAAACAACAAACGTCGCTTTGTGGAGGGAAGAGTTCAGCGTTCAGAAGGACTTGTTAATAGGGGTTCCGCAGCTTCTTGATTATGTGCGGTAGTCGCAGGGCTTTTAATACAGGTTCAAGATGGGAGCCTCTACATAATGTGGGAGCCTTGGATAACCAATATGTAGGGCATTGTTTTCAGGTACATGTCGTGTATCGCTTTTCAGAGTGCTCTCGGCAGTGTAATTTCTCTTGAAGCAGGGCTCTTGTTAGCTAAGGCATGCATGCCTTCAGTCTGTCTATCTTGCCACGATACGACTGTTATTGTACTGGGGGTCTACCGGCAGGATCTTGCAAGGATAGTCATAAACTCTAAAGCCTAAACCCCCGAACCCCTGAACCCCTAAAACCCTGAACCCTCAACCCTAAACCCCTGAACCCTAAACCCCTGAATCGTGAACCCCTAAACCCCTACATCCTAAACCCCTAAACTTCTGAACCCTAAACCCCTAAACCCCTGAACCCTCCAAAGCCGGCTTTGGGGTTCGTCCCCGGCTGGTGGCCGTCGACAGGAGCCTGTTGCGACGAGCGCCGAGGAGGCAAGACTTTCAAGATCGTCTATGGTTCCAGTGTTGTTTTTGTGCTAAAGCGATTTCGGCTTGGGGTTGAGGCTTTGAGTTGTCTAGGAAAGTTTGGGCTTTGGTTGTCTGAGATTGCAGCAAGATAAAGTGCAATGCGCAAACCATACAGTTGTTCTCCCGCCGAGAAGTGTAGCAAGAAACAGCTCTGAAACCCTATAACCGAAAGCCCAGGTACGTTTCCACTGAGTTATTACTCAATAAGCAGCAACAACAACCACAACCGCCGCAGAGCAACTGATCCCCAAATGCCCTGATGCCCTCTCTCGCTCTCCAACAGTTGCCAAACGTGGACTACGTTCGCATGACCACAAATGGTCCGATCCCGAGCCTTTGGAATTCATGGAGATTTGTGGGGGTCTGGCATTGGTTTGGGGAGTGCGGTTTGAGGCTTAGGGTTGAAAGCGTGCAGGGTTGGGCTCAGGGCTTTGGGCGCTTTAGGGCGACAGTGGGCCTTCGTATTTGGCACGAAGTAGCTGAGTAGATAGTCTGTAGGTTCCGTTTGCCACGCCTGTTGGGTCACTTTGCTCGTCCGAAAGCCTCAGACCTTGTCAGCCTAGAAGCCTAAACTTACGTAAGCCCCCTGCAAGCCCAAAACACAAAACTCCAAAACGGCTGTCTAGAGACCCTTTAAGAAGTCTATAGAGAACTGCACCATCATCGAACGCAGCGGTACCTCAAAGTCGGGTTTAGGGTTTATAAGGTTTAGGTCCCTTATAAGCCCAAAAGAAGAAAGCCCTTCGGAAGAAGACGGTTCCACCACCCTTCTAAAAGGAGCCCCCCAGGCCCCAAACCCTAAACCTCCTAAACCCTAAACCCTAAACTCCTTTTCTTTAAGCACCTTTTTGTAAGCGAGGTACCTACACCTCGGAGCTCTCCCTGGAGGTGGTCAAGGGCTTTCAAGAAGGGGGGCTCTCCTTTCTCAAGGGATGTAGAGGAGAAGGGCTTAGGGTTTAGGGGTGTAGGGTGTAGAGTTGAGGTTTCTTGAAGGATTTAGTTTAGGGTTTAGGGCTTAGGGGGGATTTATAAGAGAAGGTTGATGAAGGTATGTTCTCTATCGTGGTAGTGAGGTTTGCTCCATGAGCCGTGAACCCTAATCCTAGGGATCTAGGACTAGATATACCTTCCAAGCCAGCCCGCAGCAGTTCTCCATAAAGCAAGACAAGATTTTACAGGAGCTTAGAATTATTATGACAGGGCGGGTATGCGACAGAATGCTAATTGCATAGTTTGCACAGTGATTACAGGGGGACGCTGTAGCTAAGTATCGGTTGTGTAGAACCCAGTGTGGGCTTGAACTATGCATGCACGGAGTATCCAAGACCGATGTTGCAATCTGCGCAGATGTTGGTATACATCATATAGCTGTGTCTGAGGCACCAGACTTCACCTTGAAGTCTGAGTTTTGTCGAGCCTGGTGAGATGAGCACAGAAATCGAGGGTTTACTGTAGGGCCTGTAGGGTCCAGGGCTCTTTTCGGGTCTGACTCCGAAGTTAGCGTGGCTGATGTTGCAGGATGCGCCGGCCAGTGCGGCTGACAAAGTTTCCATGGCACCGGGGCCCAAGTGCGGAAGGTCCACGCAGGATTTGCTTGATTGCTTGTCATACTACCTTATTCATATCACTTCTGACATTCGCCTGCTGGCGAGGTCATGGCTGTTGGACGTATTGATTTCTTCAGTCTGTCCACTCTGTTTTTTTGTTGTCAACACAAGTCCTCGTCGCCTTCGCAGTGGCAGTAGTCATCTTGGCGGCGGTAGAAGAATTGCTTTGGTCTACTTGCTGAAGCATAGCTACACTTCTCCTACTACAGTACCATCACTTCTGCCACTACCACTATCAATACCACCACCACCACAACCACCACCACCACCACCACCACCACCACGACCGCTACTGCTACTGCTACTGCTACTGCTACTGCTACTATTACGGCTACGACGACGTCTCAGACTGTGACTGCAGTTCCTTTTGCTACTATACCTATCACTACCACCAGTGACCACTCAAGAGTTTGCATCTTGCGCTCTTGCGGTACCCCTGGCATCCAAGCCCGAACCCTCAACAAAAGAAGCTCAGGATCTGAAATCGTTGTTGCCTATGCCCCTTTATGGATGCAGCCAGAGCTCAAACCTTAGACCATCAAGCATTGAGCGCTAACACTCTCAAATGAGACATTGCTAAGGTCGGCAATAATTTTGCCACCGCGGCGAAAAGTCCGGACAGTCGCCCGGATTACTGGGGATTATGAACCTACCCTCTTGGAAGTAAGGGTCTGGGAACCTAGGGTATAGGGTTTTCTGATCAGTGCACCCCGTCCTCTGAAGCATCACTACGGGTATCTTGATGTGCTGGCTCTCGAAGCAGGTGTTCTTGCTTTCAACAGGGGGTTTCAGTCCTGAGGATGTATATATTTGCACCGCATCTCGCAAAGCCAAAAAGGCCTCCGCACGGCTGCGATCGTAAATCCCGGGCGGTTCGGGATGTTGGGGTTCAAGGTTTAGGGGCAAACATGAGTTGCTGCAAGACAGCTTCACTCGTCCTCTGACTGAACTCAGGGCTTTAAGAGCGTCTGCTGCACCCTGGTCGGCTGTATGCTTGGCGTCCCCAGCGATTTCTCTCCAATAGGGAGGGGCTTCCGGCTGTGCAGATTGAATTTTATTGGCCCCCGATTTTGGCATCTGCAAAGTGTTGCAAAGAAGGCGGCCTACCCTCTTCTTTGGCAAGAGTTCCTATGGCTAGCATCCGCATCCAAGCTCTTGGCACTCCCTTGGCCTGGCTTTTGTTTAACACCCCGGAGCCTGAAATTATTTATTGCTTTTGGATTTGTCTTGGGGCTCTTTTAGGGTGTGGCGAGGGCTTAAACCCTAAACCCTAAACCCTAAACCCTTAGGACTTGGCTTTGAGTTTCCGATGGCTTTGCTTTGCTTTTTGGCGGCTCTCGGCTCTGAGAGCCTTTTGAGGTTCCGGCAGCGGCCACACCACTCCGAGGATGAAGGGCTCGGCCCGACCCTGAGAGCTATCAGGGTTTAGGGTTTAGGGTTTAGGGTTTAGCTATCTTTCCTACCAGAAAGCGCAGAAGCAAAGGCCTATATGTAGCTCTTTTAAAGCCCCCGGGCAGCCATGTGGGCGTTTTGGGCTATAAGGACTTCATCAACGGGGCCAACTTCGAGACCTGTTGGGTTTCTCCGGCTGAGGGGCGACTGAAATCCTGCTAGAAGCATGAGGAAGAGCCGTGCAGAGCCGTCATGAAGCCGTTATGGAAGTCGTATACTTTAGTCGAAGGGCTCGAGCACCCAAGATCAAGAAAGTGATAGTTTCCTGGGAGATGATGAAACTGCAAAGCCGTCCGTGGGTTAAAGAGGGCCGAATAATCCGTAATGGTCTTCCTTAGGTTCCTTCCTAGCCATATTCCATATTGCACCTCCGAACTCTAGCCCCTAGGCCATAAACTTTGCCCAAAACTCTATTTTGTGTTAAGGCCCCGCCTTAAAAGGACAGCAAAGTCCTCGCTGAATCACCTCGAGGCGTCGGCTCCCTCGGCGGCTGGCCTCATTGCATCTTTGACCGGCGCAGAGCTCAGTTGCGGGCTTTATTTAGGGTTTAGGGTATATAAGTAGGGCTTTCGGGTTGTAGGGGATTTAGGGTTTAGGGTGTTGGGGTATTTAATTAGGCCGTTGGGGTTGTAGGGTATCTAGGGTTTAGGGTTTTCGGGTTGTAGGGTAGTTAGGGTTTTAGGGTTTGGGGTGTTCGAGTTTAGGATGTTTAATTGGGGCGTTTAGGGTTTTAGTGTATTTTAGGGTTTAGGTTTCTTGGGTTTATGGCATTTAATTAGGGTTTTCGGATATGTAGGGTTTTTTTTGTTTAGGGTTTTCCGGTTTAGGCTATTTAACTAGGGTTTTAGGGTTGTAGGGAATTTAGGGTATTTAGGGTTTTCTGGTTTAGGGTGGGTGCCTCTTGCGGGGGAGGGGAGGCTGGATGGAGTCGGTGGGGGCTTAAGTTTTTCTGAGTATGTCTAGGGCTTGTGAGTGTTTTGGGGTGAGGTTTTATGGTTCTCGGGGCTTTGCCGTGAGCGCGATGGTCTTGGGATTCCGCTGTTTGGCTTCGATGCTTTGAAGAACTCCCTCCCAAACAAAGGAAGCAATGTTCTACTGCTCTAGGTGGTTCAGGTTTGGAGATTATAATTAGGGTGTGTGCGCTGCAGCCCCTGCTGAAAAACATCGTTTGGTGGGTGTCGAGTGTGTGTATATGTGTTGTTTTCTGGGAGGGGGGAGCCTTGGCGAGGATGGTGTGTTATTGATTCACAGGTATAGAGTTCAGGCTTGCAGAGTTGTGGTCTAAGGCTGAAGCCTCGTGCCAAGAGCTGTGCAAAACACGGAGGTAAGCTTTAAAACCGAAGCACTCGAGGATCCCTCACCCGTCCGCGATCGGGTTCCCTTGGACGTTCAAGCGGAGGCCGTGGGTGTTTGGTGATACGCAATACTCGCTTGTGATTATTGTAGGGGCCGAAATGAGGCTAAATCGTTTGCGCACGACAGGCGTCGACAAGACTTCGGAGAGTTGCGGTAGTCTTTGCTCCTGTTGGCAAGGATAGCTCGGCCAAACTCGTGCATTTCAATTGGCAAGAACATCTGTTCGCGGTCATCGCATTATCCCCGCATAATCCCCGTCGTATGAATGAATGAATGAATGAATGAATGAATGAGTGTATGTATATATATATACACATAGATATAGATATATAGATATAGATTCACGTAGGAGGGAATCATCGCAAGCATTACAGAAGCCCAGTCACCTTACTGGGCTCTTCTAGGGATAGCTTTTGATTTGAAGAGTTTGAAGCGCAGAGCCAAAGTGTGCCTTCTTTCAGGCTGGTTGAAGAGGCCGCGAACTGGGGCATAACCTGAACCTTAAGCATCCTCTAGCGCTGGCGGTGAACCGGGCATTTGGGATCTTGGCGAATTTTCTAGGAGCTTCTGGTATGCCAGGAGCGTCCTCCTCGGCAGTCGCGGGCGCGGTGCGTGCAGGCAGAATGGTCGCTCTTTCTTGGTAGCTGCCGGGTATTGGGTTGTGCTCGAGTTTCAGGCTGTGGGTCAGGCAGGCTGCGAGCAAAGGACATGCGTGTTTCAGAGGGTCAGGGACCCGAAAAACCCGAAAAAGGTAAGTTATAAGTTCCCTGCAGCCAGAGGACCCCAAAAATGGCTTCTAAAAGAGGCAGCCCTGGACAATTTGAAAAGTCAGCATGAGGACCCCCAAAATGGCCCGCAAAAGCGGGTGACCCCGACAGTTTTGAACCTTGCCATATGTCAAAGTATGTTTGCCAATGATAAAAGTTCAGTTGTGTTATAGCTACGAGAAGCTGCGAGTATCTTCCGGAATCGTTGGATTTTTAGAAGAGGCTTGGGTAATTCGAAGTGGACAACAAATGACGACCCAAAAATCTGTGGGAGAGAGGGTTTGGTTCGGGGAAGTTCGGCCGCTCAGGTGCTTCCGTCTACCCGGCCAAGGGAACCCGCGTTTCAAGGCCCGGCCTCGCGCCAAGGCACTTATTTGAAGAAGAAGTTATGGACGGATCCTAGATGCATCTTAGACCATGTATGAAGTCCTTGCAACAGGGAGTGGGGCCATAGATGCCAGCACTATGGGAGTTTCAGAACGTAAGTTACCCAATGTTAGAGACCCCTAGTGAACGTCAGAATCCTTTGTATATAAGGACCCCGAATGAGGCAGCCCTCCTTTGCTGAAATCCCCACATTGGGAAGATGGCCAGGAGCGGCTGGAGATAGAGCTGACACGTTCCAAGTTGCTGCCGGGCACGAAGGTATGGGCTCACTGCTTACAAGGATCAGTTGGGCTCCTCTACTACTACTACTACTACTACTACTACTACTGCTACTCCTCACTGATCGTAGGTTGTGATTAGAAGGGCTGAAGATGAAGGCCCAAGTCGGCTGGTCTTTTGTGTTTCAGCCATGGAATCCCTATACTCTATACGCTCATATAGCAACATAGTATAGGGATCCAGCGTTCATTTCCGAGTTCAGGGTCCCAGACCCGAGCCCCAAGAGAAAGGCTTTTCGTTCACAGACCAAACCGGACTTGGCAAGGCAGCAACGTTCCGGAGGATTTGCTGTAGGGCGGCGATCGGGTTCACTTCAAAGTTTGGACCTGTATAGCCTAGCCCTAATTAACCCCGACCCCCGAAAGCCCTCCAGGTTTCTGAAAGCCCCTCCAGGTTTCTAGCTTTTGAAGTTCCTCTCGTTCTGCATAGGAGAGAGCCTTGAAGCCTGTCCCAAAAGGCCTACCTTTCTAAGCTCTATAGGATTTACTTCCAACACAGGGCAGCGGCAAACAGGCGCAGATCACCCTCAAAGCACAAGATCGCAACTCCTATCGGTACACATGCGACATATCCAGCAGCCGCTTATCGGTACACATACTGATGCACATGTCTACGCACAAGTGTGTATGTACATTTTGTATATCTACGAATGTACATACTGCACATGTATGCACATGCATGAGTATATATCTACAGATACGCATGATTTATCATTCATCGAGAACGAGACACTTCATCGCGGCAAAAATGCGGTGCTGCCCAAGGCTTCCCAGATGGAATGTCCGTGACTTGGGAGCAGCACCAACTCTTCATGCGGCTCCGATTACTTTCTGCTTGAGGGATCGGCTTAATGGCCTTTCAGGGCTTAAGGCAAAAAGTTTAGGGTGGGTTTAGCACTTATACGGTTGGTTGTGGGGTTGCGGGTACCCTTGTTACTAGAAGCACTCTCTCCAGCAGTTCGTATGGTTTGGAGCTACATGCTGAGTATTTTCACCAGGCGGGCGTTGTTCTTGTCTCGCTGGGTCTTTTGAGGTTCCCAGCGCTGAAGACCAGACCAAACCACACAGGAAACGGAGAGGCTCAATCAGATACTGGAAGAAGCTCTTTCTTCCTTTTGCGAGACAGTATAGCACTGCAAAGAAGACGCGCTCAGCCAGCGCTTGCTTAGGGGAGCCAGACTTCCAATCAGAAAAAACCGAGCTTTCTGAATGTATCGCGTTGGCCCCTAGGCCATATATACCTCCAAAGATATTTGAGAGTGAAGCGCGTACTGCTCATTATTGTTGCGGGCTGTTGGTGTGCAGTAGCCGTCTGAGCTTCCGTGTGTCCACACTGCACCTTTGAGCAGACTTCGAATGCCAGAACCTCTAGAACTAAAGGTTTGTATCGGCCTGGGTAGGGCTTTCGTAGGGTTCAGGGTTTAGGGTGTTAGGCTTTCGGCCTTCTAGAGGTGCAGCGCTTCGGGGTGAGGCCTAAAGCCCGAAGGCCCCAAATTCTGACATCCAATCCGACTTAGCGGCCCAGATCCGTGAAGATCTGGAGACCTAAATCTCTTCGTAGCTTTGGAGGTAGGCTTTCAGCGTCTCGGGCATAAATAACGCTACGGCATCCTCTAAAAGGGTTATGAGTGAAGGTGTTGTAGTCTATGAAACCTACTTTCTGGCGTTGCCTTCGGCGTTTGCGTGCTCTGCATACAGCTTTTTAGGGTGGTATTCGACTTAAGTGATGTGAAGCCCCCCTGCTGAATCCAGAACAACTGCCAATGCATGATCTTGCAACGAGCTGCCGCAATTGCCTGGGGCATATGACTTAGGGCTTCATTGCCAGTGGCCCACATAATCATACGCAAAAACACTCACCAATGCTGAGAAGGAAGCCCTGCACACCCTCACCAGGCCAAGCCCCATAAACTCTAGGAATGTTTGAACCCCTAACCCCACTGAGTCTGACTTGTCATACAGCCCCATTGCAGTGCCCAGGGCTCGTTTCACAAAGATTTATATCGTACATTAGGAGCAGCTGCCGCAGTTAAGAAGAAGAAGATCGGCATCAGCGGCGTCCTGGGATTTGCGGAAATCGCCCCCTCCCCCCCTTCCCTCCGAAACCCTAAACCCTAAACCCTTTAAACCCTAAACCCCATCCCCCCACCCCGAAAAACTTAAGCGTCGGAACTCTGAGCCGTCGTTTGCAAGCCGGAGCCTTGCCTGATATCCATCCGCTCTCTCCCGAAGCTTCTCTGTTCTGACATCCCCAAGCGTCCCCTCAGGCATAAGCTCAAACCTGGAAATTGAGGTTTGAATCATTGCCTTTGGCTAACTCCTAGACTATCACAGCCGCCGGTGTCATCACTCTTTGCAGCTTTTGCAGCTATTACCCGCATAGTGCCTGCTGCATCCGCCATGAGTCTATATAAACTCCTGCTACCCCGCGTTCTGCAACAGAAAAGTCCCAATGATACACAAATTCTGCACACCCTGCGTCGCCGTCTCCTTCTCTTCGGGCCTATGGTCTCGTGAGTTGCTCCAGTGTCGCGCTGCCAATGTTACCGGACACCCAGGGGCCAAGCTGCTGGGGACCAGGGCTTTGGAAACATCCACATGACCTCCTCAGTTCTCTAAATAGTAAGAATGGTACAAGTCGTCATAGGAGTAATCGCCATAATGGTGCCAATGGTATGACGGTAGTATATCCAAGATTACAATAATAATCAGACCATGCCACAGTTGCACTCCGGCATTCCGGCCGGTAGGGGTTGAGGCTGGAGCGGGGTTTTGCCGGGGCATCGACAGGGTTTGCACAGTCTTTAGCAGGATTGCGCTCGGGTTGGGTTTAGAGGTTAGGACGGTGATTTGGCTACTTTCGTTGCATGTACGGGGACAAAGTTTGGAATCAGCGTGCTTGCTTCATGATCCGCTGGTCACAATATACCATATGTGTTTCTATGCTGTATGTAATCTACACATATGCACCTACACACGAGGTGCGTGTGTGTGTGTGTGTTTGTGTGTGTGTGTGTGTTTTTGTTTGTACGTGTGTGTATATATGTGTAAGTAAATGTGTAACAAGGAAATTGCTTATATTTGCATATGTGCATCTGTGCATATATGTACGTATGCATGCGTACGTATATGCCTCTCTCTCTCTATATATATATATATTATATATATACACACACAGACATACATATATGTACACACATAAACACACACATATATATATATGCATATATGCATACGTATATATATATATAATGTATATGGGTGTGTTCATGCGAAAGAGAGAGGGTGTGTGCGTGTGTGTGCCCCAATGTCGTCTCAATCCAAACCGCCAAAGTCAGTGCAGGACAGACCAGGAGAGGACGATGAGAGAAGAGGAAGACCACGATACTGTAAACCCGATGGGGCAAAAGTAAGCGCCAGACGGTGGGAAGACAAAGAAAGTTGGAACGGCCGGGTAAGGTTTATAAGGGCTTGGGGAAAGAAAACTTAGTCAACCGACGTATGACGGCGGGTCCCCCACCGTTCCTAGCTGGCGGCCCTTCCAGAACGTCCATGCACGCTGCAGGCCAGATTGCGCCTTTAAACTCAGGACTTGCCGTCTGGATGCGGGTAAGACCTAGTGTTCCTGAAGCTTAACCTATTATACCAGTCAGTCCGAGTACCCTTTGTTCCTGGATCTGTACAGGATCCTACCGTTAGGTGCTTGGATATGGAGGTCCTTGAAATGCCAGAGCCTGCCATACTTTGACGAGGGGACGCGGAGCACATAGCTTGATCCATTAAAGGGAACAGTGTTGTCGTTTCGTAGTGGGCTACACCTGAGCCCACGTGAGACAGATGCGATCTCATCGCGAAGCCATGCCAAGTGCCTCATGTCCTGTTGAGGGTTTAGGCTCCAAGAGCGAGGGATTTGGCCGGGCGAGCTCAGTTCAAGCGTGTGGAAAAAGGGTTTCTTTAAGCATCATGTGGCGTTGTCTTCACTGCTCACTGGTGGCCGTGAGCCTTCAACAAGTCTCCGACGTCCTACACACATCCTAGGGCCTGCACTCCTCAACCCTTTTTTACCCACAAGAAGAAGACCCTTCCGGGCATCAAGTCCCTAAAGCTTCGGGCATCAAGTCCCTAAAGCTTCCCGCATCGTTTTCCGCGCGGCTTTTCGGCAGTATCTACCCCTTGCCATTTAAGTTTTAAGGATTGCAGTCTTCGGGCTCGGGTTTTGGGTCGAAGCTAGATGTAGGATTCTCGAACTTAGGGAAACCCCCCCGTTGGCGACAAAGGCGTATGTTCTCAGGTAAACCACCAAGTCCCACATATCATCCGTAATAGTTAATAGGGTGCACTTCTTGGCTGTAGCAATGGTATGGTCCACCCTAACCCGTACCCTCACGCGAATCCCGACAGAAATGGCCTTCAATGATTCAACCAACGCCTTAAGCCTTAACTCTTAACCCCCATCAACCCTAAACACACAGTTGTGTGTTTTTTGTGAAAACTGCCGAACAGCCCAATGTACCGTTGAGCAACGCCCAGCAAGATTGCAGCGCCCTGGGTTGAGCTGTGGGATATGATGGTTTCAGGAATTAGGGGGGGGGACTTTGGGTTGGGGTGATGCTTGCAGATCGTCCACTGTTCAGGTGTATGGCGGTGTCCGCTGTTGCCTTGGCTTGGGCTTAGGTTAAAAACTCGTTTCTCAGCTACAGTTCTCTATAAGAAGAAGGCTCCGCAATGCTTAAGGGATCGAACAAGGCTAAGGTGGCCTGAAAGGAGGTGTGTAATTTAGGGCTTGACGGTTTTAGGTCTTGTCATTACATGCAATGAATGAATCAAATCCTGCTTCATTTGCAACCCAGAGTCTCAGACGCGGCTTATCGAGCTGGACTTGAGACGTTTCCAGCTGCGCAGCTCTCAGAATCGCTGAACCTCTGTGAAAAAAGCAGAGGCTGATCCGGGTCTTTGCATACACTTGTGCCATTTCTACGACTTATGACAGTGATGATGATCATCAGAAGAGCAGTAGGAGCCATCACAACGACAGCAACATGCGTCAGAAGAGCCGCGGTAGTCATTGGATGAGTATTTACCAGAAACGGCAGGAGCTGCAGTAGTGGTGGTTGCGGCTGTAGCAGTCCGGAGTCGTCATTGTCGTAGTAGCAGCAGCAATCTCCTCAGTGGTGATGCTGGCAGTAGTACTAGTAGCAGTAGCAGTAGTAGTAAGT